>JBBBVT010000015.1:23836729-23850353 GCA_037177035.1 Craterocephalus eyresii
ATTTGCCCAGCACCAAATAGCAGCCAGACAATCATTCTGCTTGCAACAATGCTGGACAAGACAGGTGTAAAAAAAAAATATATAAAAAAATGGATCAAGCAGCAACAGCAGTTCACCCTGTAGAGCAGTGGTTCCCAAACTGTGGGTTGGCACTCACAAGTGGGTAATGAGATAATTTCAGGGGGTCGTCAGATAATTGTGAAAAATATAAAAGCTCTGTTTATCAAATGAATTGGTGATTTTCATCATAGCTGTCAAAATAAAGCATTGACAAAGAGAAAAATCTAAATTTAACACCTTAATCTAATCACCTTATCTTTTTTTAGTGTTACAGTGTTGAATCCTCATCAGACAAGTGAGTGGCATTGTTTTTTTTATCACATAAACTCATGTTCGAGTGTCCCAGCGTGTCTTTGGATGAAAACAAATGGTTTCAGAGTTTTTTCTACTTCACCAACCATGTGACATCCCGGAGGAGAGAGCTGATTTATTGGACATATTTTCTGTGTTGTGTACGTTCACGAGAAAGAAGCCCCGCCCACCTTCCCTGCTCGGTGTGAGGAGGAGGACCAATGCAACGCTTTCAGTGTCAAAATAAAAGCTTCTGCTGCTGTGAGGGATATCTCTAGATTTTGAAATTCCAGAAAAAAAAAAACATCTAGATGGCAATGGATGGAGTTTTATTTTTATGAGCCAGCGTTTGTACCAGACCCCTGCATTTTACTGCAGCGTGCTGGATGAGTGAGGATGTACAGCAGGGGATTAGCTTCCGCTGAAAGCAGGGTCTGTTCTAACTGTCAAACACTGTGTTTCTGATCCAGAGCAACAAGCTGTGAGTAAAACCGTTGTCTGTCACGCTGTAATCAGTTCGGTTTCATTAGTTAGTGTGTGAGCCACATCTAACTCGTAAAAAGTGTTAGCAAATAGCATCATTAGCTTATTTATTTCTTGGGAGCAGAAGTTTTCCTCCTCTGTTAGCATCCTGCTACATTTATCACACATTCACCTCTTAACGGGGGCTGAAAGGTGAGTGAAAGATGGTAAATAAGGCTAAATGGGACTGTACAGTAGATGATAAGCAGAAAGAAATGATACCTTTGTTGCTGTGAGTCGCCCTCATGTTCGGGTCTGATTGGGGCCTGAACATGTACGGCTGGATGATATGTGTTGTCAATGGAAGTTGTTATTTTTCTTCATTTTGTTTAAGAGTTTTTCTGGCGTCCTGCTGAAAAAAGCACGTAAGAAAAGCACACCAGCAGCTGACCAATCAGAGGCAACCTTTATAAGAAGGCGGGGAATAATGCCTCTGCCCTATTCAGGTCTGGTAGGGTAGAGGCTGATCTGAGCGCCTACGAAGAACATCTGTCTAAAATAAATAAACGTCTTTGTGATTAATTCTGGATCAATTTCTGCCATAGTGGACTCATACATTTAGATTTATTAGCCTGAAATGAGCATAATATGCCCCCTTTAATGCATAAATCCACATTAATCTTCCTCATTTATGAAGACAGACTGTTTCAAGCCTTATATTTAGAGGATCCTGTAGGACGACCCGTCTGATCTAAAATTAATAACTGTCATTAGAGAGGGTCACAAACCCAAGAATATATGTCATCTTAAGGGTCGTAGCTCAAAAAGTGTTGTAATCGGTTTAAAACCAGTTCAGATGTGATTAAATCCTCATGGTTCCTTTCCTCAAATGAATAAACGTAAACATCTTTGTTTTTAAAAAAAACAGCCACGTGATGTTTTCCTTTAATAAAACAAAAGTATCCATCAGAGATGGTTTAACTTGTGTACATGTTATTGTGCATATTTCTAATTACACACTGAATGCTTCTTAAATAAAACTCCACTCCATTGACTTTTTTGTAAATTAGGCCCGAGATGGGAGACGCTAAAGCAGTGATTAATGGTGCTACTCTGCGTATACTGATGGACGATAAAACAGATACACGAACTCAAATAAACTGATGCATGATAAACATAAAGAAACTATTAGCATCCAGAGAGGAGCACTAAACACGTGGAGAAATCAATCGATTTCTTTTCTGCTGTTCATCATTATTAATTTGAGCTGCTCATACTCATCAGTAGACAAACCCCGAGGATAAATAGACTTGCAGCATTTCTGCTCTTTTTTAATTATCATTTTCTTTATTCGTGCGGTGCACACATTGAAATGTCTGTAAGGCGACGGTCACATCAGCACCAGGCTGGCAGAAAGCAGAGCTAATCTGGTTATTACAGATAAAACTGATGGTTTTACAGCAGGAGGCAGGTTGGAGTAATTACAGGCTGCTGACAGGTGAAGGTCCACGCTGCAGTCAGGCGACAAGTCAGCACACAGGGACACAATCAGTTTCCATTGTCAAAGAGTTGGCCAGTGGAATGTAAAGTGTGTATTTGTGTTTCGGTGTTGGCTCTCCTCAGGGACATTTTAGGCAGGTATTTCTCCGTGATCCTGCAGACAGAGAGCAGGTGGCGGTTGCTGCGACAACGGGATGAAACGGGTCACTTCACATCCTCGCCCTGCAGGGAAATGTCACCACACAGTTTGGAAACAGGATAAAAATGTGGGGTTGGAATCAGATTCTGCTTTTCCCCATCTTTTATCCTAATTTCATTTATTTCTGGAAGCCCGAACGTGTAAAATTTGGTCACCTGCCTCAAGGAGACTCCAACACATTGTCATTATGCTGTATTAGGCAGAATTTTAATACCCTCTGTTCCACAAATGAGAAGCAGGGCATTCACTTTGCACAGGACTGCTCCTATATGTGTGAATTTCTTATCATGTGCACGGATATTGAAATTTGATGCACTAAAATCTGAAAAAGTGATATATTTCTTTTTCTGTCTAAAGTTGCAACTTTTGATACCAGATGTATGACGTGACATCATTTCACCAGTGAATACGTACATGATTCAGCTTCTCATGTCTACACATTATACACCACAAAGCTAAGATTGTTGAGATCTGAATTATGGATACCATCCCTGGCTACAATCACAACTCTGGATTCAGTACACACTCATTTCAGACAAGTCACAGTCTGAAGCCATACTGTACTCAAGAAGCAGAAGATAACAGCAAAATAAAACCAAAAACTGTCCTGGTACATCAACAAGGATCCATTGAAATACTTGGTTTACAACAAGAAAAGTCATTTTACCCATAAAATCCAGTTTCAGGCCAAAACTGTAGGATTTTAATGAGTAAATCTATCAGTAGGTAATAAGTAGTCAGATTATATGATTTTAATGGGTGCGTGTGATTAAGAGGAGCTGCAGCACTGACATTAGACCATTTCACTTGTTGTTGTCAACAACCAGTTAGGATCTGGAGCTATGGATGGAGGGGCCCAGCTAGCTACATGTATGATTTTGCACTTTTAGCACAACATGGACAGATTTGTAAAAGTGATGGGCTAGGCAAGTTTATTTTCCTACTGTACACATGACAATTCAGCGCTGTACATACAGATGGTGCAAAGAAAGCATTAAAGCGTTGTAAAAAGCTAATGGAAAAACAATGATTCATCAACAAACAGTGCAGCAGCAACAACAAAGAAAATATGACGGGAGATGGTTTTGATCCGTACAATGGTGGGTAATGAAGAGAGACCACAATGTGTTGTGTGTTTCAAAATATGACAGTATGAGGCCAAACATGCTATGACACTACATTGGGATTTCTCATCCAGAACACAAAGAAAAGCCTCAAAATCACCTCAAACAAAATGCTCAATAGCTGGAACTAACAGTGATGTTTCGTTAAGGCAGTATCAACTCCCCTGTAAAAAGCAGTGAGCAGAGTTTACCAATGTGCCAGAAAAAAACTACATTTAAGCTGAAGAGCCTCAATCTAAGTAGCATGTTGCTTCATGTACAGTGTTTCATGAAAGAGCCCATGTGAAGCCTGAACTTGGAGCACGTGGTGTTCAACCCAGCAGCAGATGTTTCAGCTCTGCAGCAGCAGCTGCTGCTTAATAAACCTAACATTCATGATCAATTAACCTCAGTGGGTCAGGACACAAACAACAATGACATGACATGTTTACATATCTTCCTTTTTCAAAACAAAGGAGAGAGAAAGACAAAGGAAAGTATTGTTTTAAACAGCCTGTTATTTAGTAATAATGTCAGCTGGTGTAGGATTTTTTTCTCTTAGGCAGAATTGCATTAAAAGGGAATTTTAACCTTCATTTGTTTAACCTTATTTTTACATTAAATTTAACATTACAGCATGGAAATAATATATACTGTATCATTAATTATACAGTATGTACTGTATCTTATAACAAAATCCGAAACTTCATCTGTTGATCTCTTCATCTTTCCTTATGTGGCAACTTTCTGTGCCATCCAATCATGACCAAAATACTGTGTGTTTAACATCAACAGTACAGCACAACTTATTTACATGTACAACCAACGTATGAAGGCATGAAACACCAGTTCCTGCTCCTGCTAAAACTCCTCTGGCTCTGCATGGCCTGAGCTGTTCTCACGCTGTTAGGACAAAGTTGAAAATCAGCAAAACCTTTGATATTTGCAGCGTGGCGTTTCAGAAGCACTCTATCTGTTCTTTGTCACACCCCAGGCTGCGTAGAATCAGAGTTATGCTCTCATAACCACACCCAGCGGTGATGTCTAGTACAACTTGCAACACTTTGACGATGTCAGTAAACAGTAAACTCCCACATAATTCACAGTAAACGGCCTCATGCAGATCGCCAAAATCTGTGATAGCAGCCTGCTCCACGGTGTGAGTGAGGCTGATGAAGGCTGTCCATAATGTCCATGGTGCACTCTGCGCGGCTACTCTGCTCTGGACATCCAGTACTTTTTACTAATTGCTGACAACTTTAGGCAAGGTGCCCCTCCTGCCTTGACTCAGCCAGGGAGTTGTGATTGTATCATTTAAAACTGTTGATACTGTGTGATAACATGGGGGAAAAATCTGCAGAAAACCTGATGACATCCCTGTTATTTCATTCACTTGTGTCATTTTTGAATAAAACTCTTCCCTGTGTTGAACAAATATGGAGCTCTGAGAAATATTCCCACCAAAAATGAAGAGTTCTGATAGAAAAAGTAGATCCAACTTTTTACAGTGATCGCTAAGCATAAGATACAGTAATTATAATCAAATAAAGTCGACAAGATGATTTTACATTTAAATAATCATTAAAACTGACACTAATTCAGTGTCCTCTTGTTTGGCTGTGACTATATTTCAGTCATTATGTCCTGTTATCACCCCTCCACCTGCAGGGAAAACTGTTCACAGATGTTTCCAAAGTCCAGCTGAGGATGCAGAGAGATACAAGCTATTTTTAGACTTGTTACAATGCAGAGAGGCAATATAGTGCACATGCTATCAAATTATTTCATAGGTGGTGAAACAGCAGCCCCGTGTACATCAGCACTGGGTCGTGCACAGCCTGTGAACATGTGATGCTTCCCGGAGAATTCTGAAACAGCACAAATCAAATATTTGTTTTCTCCCTGGAAAAGGAAGTGTTTGCATTCTTTCTTAATGATGAGGAGCTATGGTTCAGCCAAAGTTTAATTCAGATGAGTGTGAGATCTGCACAGAGAAAATTCTGCATCACAAAAATCTGTAAAAAATAAAGGTCATCTCGGATATAAATTTGCAGTTTAAAACATGGGCTTTTTCTTTTGCTGATGCTCAGGTTTTGTTGCAGCAAACTGTGTTGAGCCAGTAATGAATCATCTAAAACCACCAGAAAGGTGTAACATCCCTGAGCGATTAAGTGGACAAATAAGTTCTTCTGGCTCCAGTGTTATGAAAAGTTATGAATCTTTACAAGTGACAGTGAAGTTTTAAATGACCAAACTGACCTCATCTTGTCATAAGAAAGTATATTAACTTTCCTTTTAATCTGTGTTAGTGTCATAAACTGCAACTGTACAGTATCAGTCAAAAGTTCAGACGTATTTCCAAACTTTCTACTTGCATCATAGACATTTACATACTGTCAGTCCTCCCACATGTGGGAACAACTGGAGCAGATGTAAAAGGTGAAATCCAAAGTGCTCCCAGTGGTAGGAAGCCCATTACGAGCTGTAAATCCCAGACAGATAAGTTTCTGCTGCAACATCCAGCAGGATGGCTACGATCCAGCCCTGAACCCTCAGGGTCCGAGACCCCTGGAACAGCACCTGAGCTTCCAGTCTTTGTCTCTTGATGTGGCATTAAAAGCAATATTTGATGATGTATTATTAAACATGCATCCATCCGTTTCTCTGCGGCTCCTGTTCAGGATTTGTGGGCCGTCGTAGCTGGATCATGTGCACAGCTGAGACCTTCAACTGTAGCTGTGATCTGACAATGATTACGTCAATGAATTTAAAAGAATTTGGGCTTTTTTTCTCAGATTTTTCTTACTTTAAGTGGATTTAAAAAGTTACAATTATTTTTTTTTAAAACACGAGGCTACTTGCAGCACATTCGCACCAAGCTTGTGTTTTTGTGTTTAGTTCTCCTAAAGAGAGACAGATGACATGTGGGACAGCTAAAATAAGGCAGAGGGAGACCATTAGTCAATCCACTAAATTATACTCAGTCATTCTAAAGTGAAGCGGCTCCACATGGAGCTGTTTACACTGCGAAGCTCCTAATTTACCTAATGACAGCTCCAGGAACGGCAGCCATTCACTGCACATTATCACATCTCAGCCTCTCAGAGCCGTAAATAACTTTAAGGAACGCAGAGACGCTACGTTTCCTTCATACTGTACCAAAAAAATCTCTTCAGAGTTAAATCATCTCAATGAGGACATAACAAAACCACTGAGGTGCATTTTTTGTTTACTGATACCCCAACAAGGCCCTTAAAGTCTTTGAAGTGACATATATTGCCATAGTAACTGCTTTTCCAGCCAATCTCTCCTTAACGATGTGCCAAGCAGATATCTTCTTATCTCTGTATTGACCCAGGGCACCAACACGGTGAGAGACTAAATCAATACCATTTGAAATTCTTTCGCTCTTTCTTCAAACCAGTGCTTGTGTTAGCATGTCCCCTTTGTCTGGTGTGGCATTTATCATCATCACAATGCTGATAGGACCAGGGACAAGACTTAATACATGACCTATTAGATCTGGCAAACCATTTTTCAACCCACTGTATAAATCTATTGTTTCTATGCACAGAAGCTCCATTTATATTTCATGCCGCAAAAATTGAACTTAATTCAGTGAACTCTGCTTATTATTTTCTATAAGCAGAGCAATGTATACTCGGGAAACATTATCAAACGTTAGATAAAGCAGCTCCCTCACTAAGTGCCTCCTGCGTGTCTTCTTCCTTCTTTTAAAATGAGTCACAAGCCTCTGAAACACCCATGAGTCACAGGAACTGTTCTGCAACTCATCCTCTAATGTGCTGTATGTTCTGTCTCTGGGGGGGGGTTGCGGTGTGTCTTTGGATCACAGGGTGCGGGGTGTTGTATGTTATAGGAGATGATAGACGAGCGCCATCCCGAAAGCGCACAGGCACACGCCTGACAGAGTCACGGCCAAATCACAGCCCTGCCGGAGCCGCCGCTCGCCGCTCGGGGTGAGGCGTGGACTCCCCCCTGCTCCCCCGACGCCGCTTTGCTCGGTAGAAGATACCCTTCTGTTTCCGTCTTCTGTGTTTGTTTGAACATGAAAATGATGAAATGAGAGTGAGAAATCTTCCATGGATACATGGGGAAACTGCGCCATCGTGTGGATGACGTCTGCAGGTGTGCAGCAGACAGCATCGCTTACCCAGGCAGCTGTGCAGCGGCACGGCCACGAGCATGACAAAGATGGAGAGAAGACATGCATATGTCTATAGAGGAAGAGGAAGAACGATTTAAATAAATTATTACATTTTCTCTGTCAAAACAGCTACCTTTAATGGATTTAATGTCTTATTCATGACCCGGACCCAATTTGATTCCTCACACATTTCAATAATTAAAAGATGATGGATAATGATAACATACAGCAGGAAAGCAACTTGTGGTGTGTTGAATGTATTTTCTGTGCTACATACAGAGCGAGTAGGTCGTCTCATGCCTACCAAGAAGAGCTGCGCGCGGTTCTGACTCATCCTCCTCAAGGCTTTTCCCATCTGGAGTCCGAGTCGGGCTAAAGAACAGGGAGTAACAGCCTCCTCATCCTCAGCATCCACACATCTTGGATAAAAATAAAGGAGTGAAAATGAGAAACACCACCAGCTGTTGCACGTTCCCAAGGCTGTCACTCAAACTGAGTTGATCATCGGAACCTTTGTAGGATCTTCTCCACCAGAAGGTCCCGCTTGTCGTGACGTGACGCATTGAAGGAGCTGAGCACGCTCGGTGGAAGGATGTGCCCGTGATGTGCCAGAACAGCCAGGTTGAAGGCTCCCTGTGAGTCAGCGTGAAAGCAGAATGAGAGCAGCTGATGCTTCACTCAGTCACAAACCTCCTCAAATAATAACACTGTGTGATATTGTTTGCGGCTTTTATTGCAGAGGGTCTCAGCCTGTGGAAGTTTAATTAAGTTTATCGTGGGGGTGATGAGATTACAGCCCGAGTAAATCTGTCACCTGAGGGCTGCCCGCTAGAGCCGCTCTGCTATACATTGATACGGCCTGCTCAGCCAAGGATAATGAGTCCTCTCGTGTGCTGGAGGAAAGGCAGCGGTGGTAGTAGAAGTCTCCCATTTTCAGCAGCGCTATAAAGAAGATAAATATTTGCTGCTCAGTGACCAGACTGACAGGAAAGAGAAAGGTTAAAGCGGAATGAAATGAGCCGAACTCACTGGATGGATGAGGATCAGAGTTTAATAAAGAGTGGTTGTGATATCTCCACAGACAATCAGAATCGAGGTTCAGCTCCTGAGAAAGAGCAGAGTAGTAATGAAGGTTAAGTTATCTCCTCCTAATAACGTCCCTCTGGCATATGTCTCCTCTTTAAATGCTTGACTGGAATTATGTGCAATTTGTCCATCAGACATTGATTGCAGAAGTGTGTTAGCAATCCATTTAAAAGATGGAGCAGGGCTTGTTTCAGACGAGAGATTTAAAGGCAGACAAAGGGAAATGTTTACCTCACACAGGTGTGCCACATTGCTCTGGGCGAAACCAAGACCGGCCTCGGCTGCCAGGACATACCTCACAAACGCCTCCTGCCTGTTGGCAACACAACCGGACAAAAAAGAAGAAGCGGGGCTGAGCAGCATAGGCCAGAGAATGATTCAATGAGGATGATCGAAATGTGATTAAAACTGATTTCCCTACCGAGAGCCCCGGAGATAGGCCTGGAGAGCCTCTCTAATCATAAATCCAAGGTGTCCGTTCTGGTCGCAGACCTTTTTTAGCATTCTGCGCAGAGGTTAAAGGATCGCTGATGAATTATGGAATATCATTTACTTCTCATAAACGGGAAATATTGTAACAGGATCTAAAAATAGATGCAGATCTGTTGAGGTCATAACGGGAGGCGGCAGCAGAAGGAGCATCTTTAAATCCATAAGACACCAGAGGAACTTCGGTGAGCAGAATCTCTTTGTGCCAGGCAATAACATCGTGACAGTGGTTCTTATTTTTAGACATGCAAATGCTGGGCTCTGACCTTGAATTAGCCACCGTCATTGAAATGAGATGCCACTGAGCTGCAGGCTACGGCGCAACAGCCCATAACAATGCTTTTTTCACCCGGCTAATGAAAGCCTCTTACATCACAGCCCTCTGCGCATCCTGAGACACCCCTGGCAGGCTTCCTGTGGAAAGGTACCACGCCGCCTCCACAGACGCAGCCACGTGGCCGAATCGAGACGCGTTCAGGAACTGCTGAAACGCAGCGCTCTGCGGGTCGAATCAGAAACACATCAATCAGAAAGAACAACAAGGAAACTCTTGGCCAAGGTGTGAGAATCAAACCTCGTTCCTCCACGGCCTGTCAGGGTTTTTCCCATTCAGGTGATAAACTCCGAGGTTGAACATCCCATCATCGCTTCCGTTCAAAGCCGCTTGCTCAAAGTACTTCATCGCATTTTTGTGGTCCTTTAGAACAATCCCATGGTACCATCCCAGACCATTCAAGGCGTTAATTGAGCCCTAAAGCAAGGAAACAGACGCTGGTATTCAGGGTGAACTCTCTTGTTGTAAACACAGCGATTGATGCCGCCCGCTCACCATCGCGGCCGCTTTTTTCAGCAGCTGCAAACCCCGAGTGGAGTTCCTTTTCACTCCCTGGCCCTGCAGGGATCGACATCAATCAGAGAATCAATAAGTGTCAAAAACAAGCACGCACACACAAAATGTCCAGCGTTCAATTCAATCATAAAAAAGTGGGCTTAATAGTTTTACTCAACCTTCATTAGGAGGATGGAGTAGTCGTACATCACGGAGGGATCCCTCATTTGCATAGCACTTCTCTCAAACCACTTCACTGCACTCGCTATGTCTTTTGAGACTCCGTTTTGTCCCCAGTAAAGCATCGTTCCCAAGCGTTTCTAAAGATAATCAAGGTTTCATCAGTCTGTTCTGGTAATGGACTCTTCCACTGGCCACACAGGAGAAATAAAGAAAGGGCTGACGGCTTTGTCTTCATGGTTTTATAGTCCACATGTTCCACAGGTAACCACAGACACTTTATTTGAATAATAAATCTCATGAAAACCCAGACAAGCATCACAAATCCCACCCACCTGACACTCCACGTCTCCCCTCTCCGCTTGGAATTTCAGAAACTGGAAGACGTCGCTTGACTCATCCGTCAGGGTTTTCAGATCGTCTTCGTTGCTCAGGTAGATCTTTTCAGGTGTGTATTGCTGGAGAAAAAAGGGGAAAATAATAATATATTGGTAAACAGTGATTTGATGAAAGATTTGATTGACAGCCGGCATTCATCAGATTGGGGGCGTCAGCTGTTTTAATTAAAACTCAGCATAGCCAACAGCAGGAAATGAAAGTTAGGCTTTTATTTCTTTATAATTAGTCATCGTAAGCAGACAACATGTTGCTCTGTCATCTAAATTGCCCTCCGAGTTTTTCTATTGGTCATAATTCTGATTCGATGTTTCTCTCACGTTTAGGCTCATTCCAGCTGCAGCAGACAGCTGCTTTTATGGAACTCTTCACTAGATGCAGCTTATTGAAAGACTCAGAGAATAAACAGGAAATCAGCTTGAAGCAGCCTTTTCTCAAAGCGGGCTCCTTATCTTTGGAGTCCCCTCCACCCCATCCCCCCCATTCATCAAGACAGCTCTATTTTTAAATGAAGATTTAAGAGCCAGCCCTCTGATCCAGCCTGCTGAACCAACAAACACACTATTAATCATATTTGGAACACGGTGTGTTCAGGAAGACTGCTGTCATATGGACAGTATCTTTGCAGGGAATATCATTTGTCTGACTTCTTGTGCTGAACTGTAAGACATGATCCAAAAGAATCATAAACCCTTGTTACATCTTTTTCTCTTTTTTGCCAATTAAAGCAAACCAGTCATGTCTGCTCAGGTGGGAAACGGCTAATGTGCAGGAAAACGACCTATTAGCATTTTATAAAATTCACTTTGTTCTGTCTTTTCTCCAGTAGAATATTAGATTCAATTAAAAGTTGAGCCTCTCAGGGGTTTTTTTCACTCACTTTTATCTAATCAGTTTAATGAAATAATCATATTTTGTTGGAGAGGATCAAGCATTTGTCTGAGGGACATTATTATCAGAATCATTCATTCTGAGCCACTTTGGATCAGTCCGACGTGTTCGCATCTGTTACAGTGGTGCAGGAGGGTCTCTATCCAGTTTAATTCAGAGGGGATTTCAATTTGATACGGTGCAGGAAGTGTTAATTGAGAAGAAATAGCTTGAAATGGTAACTTTAATAACCCTGCTATATAAATCCATGTTTCATTCTGATATACTGACTTTGGTCTGGGGTGTTTTACATTGTACGTCTGTGGAATTGCAGTGTCTGAACAGAGGAGCTGCCTGTGCGTTGCCTGTGTGCTGTGTAGATGTGAACAACGTTCCTATGCATGCATCACTGGGCTGACATTCATTTACAAACCCATTTCCAGAAAAATAGGGATGCTATGCAAAATTTTTAATACAGACAGAATGAAATTATTTGCAAATCTCATATAACTCATATTTTACTCCCAGCAGAACATCAACAACTAATTTTCCCATTTTATGGCAAATATTAGTTTGTTCCGAGTTTGGTGCCAGCAACACATCTCTAAAAAGTTGGAGAAAAACTGGTCAACTAATTAGGTTAATTGGCAGCAGGTAGTAACAGGACTAGACATAAAAAGAGCTCTGTGAACAACTGTCTGAAAGTTGTGGGAATTTTTCAGAAAAATGTGCCTCAGTATAAATTGCGAAGACTTTGAAGATCCCACTCTGTACTGTTTATATCATCAAAAGATTTTTATGAATTTTGGAAATCAATGGATTGTGCCTTTAAGTAACATTTTACACTGCACTACTCTTTTACTAGAACTGGGAATGTACAAGGTTTCCCACAACCACTCAGTTCCAGTGTGATTAAATATGAAAAGATTTCTCTTCAATGTGTTCAAAACGGGTTTGTTAGCCTTTTCCCTACCACAGACTGCAGTTTTATCTTCAAACTCTTCCGCAAAGGTGAGTTTTTTTTATGGTATTTAAAAATGAGCAGATTTCTGGATAACTCTGAGTGTTTGTAAGCCAGTCAGAAGTAAATCTTTAAGTGGAATGTAAGTCTAATGACATATAAATCCTGAAACCCACACCAGTTTAACTAAGTTACAACCTCTGTCCTTATTTGAGGCAATCTTTATAACATAATATTAAAAAAGCCAACTATTTTTGGTTTTACAGGAAGCTTTTATAAAGAATTTCTGATTGCACTTCTTCTTCTGCCTTTAAGCAAAGAGACCATACAGAGCTGATGAACAGTACGTTTATATTTAATAACACAGACTAAATTGACTTCTTTTACTGCCTCTCCTATACGTACCATCACTTTTATATCAGTAAAGCAAATATTTAACTGAGGTGCAGTAACTGATACCTTATTTTCATGAATCCGTGAACTGTCAATCTTGCTCTGTGCCCCGGCATTAGAGTAGTGGCTGTAAGCCATGTCCTGGTCTCTAGGAAACCCATCAATCCCATGTGTGTGTTTGTAACCTGCATGCATCAGGGCAAAACGCTCATCACCACATGCGCCAATCAAGCTGTAGACGTGACCCTTAAGCACACAAAGATGGCAATGTTATAAGACAATAAATGAATGAATGAATGAATGAATGAATGAATGAATGAATGAATGAATGAATGAATGAATGAATGGAAAAATGCATTATCAAATACAAATATTTGAAAATAAAATACAATAAATAAAAATAAAATTTAATTCAATTAAATCTAACAAAACAAGATAATTCATCAGTGTTTTATGCAATAGTATTAACAGATATAACAATCCAACTTCTAATACTAAAAATATTTTTTAATTATTATTATCATAATCATTATTTTTGGCAGTGACTTTATCACATATATAATCAAATTTTTAACAATTGATATATCATATAGTATTTCATTTTATCTTATTAATAATTTTTAAACTTTGACTAAAC
>JBBBVT010000015.1:23882660-23906386 GCA_037177035.1 Craterocephalus eyresii
TATTCCACCTTTGGGATGTGGTGGAACGGGAGATTCTCATCATGGATGCAGCAACTGTGTGATGCTGTCATGTTAATGTGGAGCAGAACCTCTGAGGAAGGTTTCCATCACCTTGTTGGATCATCACAACAAGAATTAATTCAGTTCTGGAGGAATAATGGGTTAAACCTGATAGGAGTAAGGTGGACCGAGGAAAGTGGCCGGTGAATGTAACACTAAACGTATCTCTGAGCACTAAACCAGTCAGTCTCTCTGAAACAGCTTCTGCTCGTTTTCTGCAACTTTTCCAGTCCATTCAGGAGGAATGGGATTAACGTTTGCCAGTGTCTCTGCAGCTTCACAACTCCCTTAATTTCAGCCGCATTTTCATTTCATCCATATAAAGAGTCGCAGTATCAGTTTAGCTGTGGTTATTAAAAGAGTCAGTTTTCACACATTTATTCACGTCTTCTTGTGATGTGTTTTAATTAAAAACATAAGCCTGTAAGCCTGCAGTTTGCAACAATGCGGATAAAAAAGTTTTTTCCGAATAATTTTAAGCCCTGAAAAGAGGTGAGCAACGTTGTGCAGGCTGAGATTTACGCTTCACGATGCTGTGACTACAACTGGAGCCATCAACACCAGAAACGGTAAAAGACGCATCGTGGAAATAAATTTCCATCTGTCCCAACAGTCCCATTAGGTATGACTGGTTTCTCCAGTTTAATCCCACAGATTGCTTCTGCATCTTCATGTAGCTGGCAGATTTTACATATAAAACATCATTTATGATTTAAAAGTAAAACAAGTGATAGCTAATTATTAATCTGTCTCAGTAAATGTATTTATTCATGCTCAGACTTCATAGGGCCCTCAGATAGTCGAGGGTAACGCAGGTGGCGGCTTCTTGACTTGATCTAAGGCGCCAGGTGATGAAGTGCTTTTCTCTTGTTCTTTGTTATTTCTGGAGTTGTCACTCTACCTCCACCTCACCCCGAAGAACGCCATCCATCAGATGCTCAGAGAGACTGACATGTCTTACAATTTCTCGTTTGCCTGACCTACATTTCCCAATCCACGACTGCTCAATCATTTCAGCTCAAAAACGAACATGTGGCCCCAACACTGTTTTATGTGTTAATGGATTTAAATAAAACATTTTAGACAGTTTAATGGTTAATTGTGTGACTGATTAAAGACTCAAACATTTGATAGAGGGTCACATGAGAAGATTTGAGAAGTTTTAATGTTTGATTCCTTCTGTTTTTCATCTGGGGAGCACGTGTACATCCACAATGGGAGAACCAGTTAAATTAAAAGCATTTTTTCTCACTTTCATGCTTTAGCTACATCCTAAGAAGGAATTTTTTAAATCCCAGCAAGGTGTATAATAGTATAGTAGAGGTATAATATTTTAGAGGAGACAGGAAGAGTGTGAACAAAGCTGGATTGTGAAACGCGTGTAGGAGAGCAGCTGCATCCATTATGTAAATAGCAGCTTTGTTTTGTCGCCGAATTGAGCCTAACAACATCCTCATCTGCATTCAGCTCCTCCATTCATTGTTTTCCTCCCTGCAGGTGCGTGGTCGTTCTCCGTGTCAGAGCTAGCAGCACCAGGTGTGGAGGTGGGCCGTCTCACTGCCACCGATCCCGACCTGGGAGAAAATGCGCAGCTGGAGTTCACCATCATGGACGCAGAGGAGGCTGAAATATTCAACGTCACAGGACGAGACAAAGAGGCCGTCATCGTGCTCAACAAAGTGAGCGGCTGGACACAAAACAGACAAAGATCTGAAGCCGCGTGTAGCTTTTATGCTTAAATTGACACATTTTTTGAGGCGGTGAAGCACTTCAAACACCCCCTGTTGCTGATAGCTTCAGACCTCCGGGGCTCTATGATGAGCAATTAATGAGTAGTAATGAACTAGAAATCAGCTGTTTAAAAAACTGCAGCTCATTTCAAGTGAGAAGGTCACGTTAAAAGCAGCCAGAATGAAGCCGCCTTTCTGCATTGAAGGGTTTCTGACAACATGAAAATTTTCAAAGATAATTATTGTGCTGTGAAATATTAAATTAAGAGTGAAGAAAGAGGAGAAGATGCTGATTAGCTGCTTAAAAATCTATCAGGGCTGGATGAAAGTGGAAGATGTGGGTTCCATAAAGAGACAAATAAAAGTGAGAAAAGGAGCTTAGATGAATTGTGAAGAAGTCTACTATATGTGGTTGGAAATAGACCGGCTCTGAGTATTAATCATAAATGAGAGGTCTTCAGTAAAGTGTAGCCCACTGATTGTGACTCTTTCATTCCTCATCCCACAGCTTCTGGATTATGAATCCCGCAGTTCGTACACTTTCTCCGTGGAGGTCGCAAACCCTCTCGTGGATCCCCGATACATAAGGAAAGGGCCCTTTAAGGACCAGGCCACAGTCCGGGTCATGGTCCTGAACGCGGACGAGCCGCCACGTTTCTCCCAGAATTGGTATCACCTGGACGTATCGGAGAACTGTCCGCCGGTCTGCTCCGTCGGCCGGGTTCACGCCGTGGACCCCGACACGGGTCAAAGCTCCAACATCAGGTGCTTATCGCTCCGTCCGTCACTCATTCAGCAGCTCAGCCGCTGCTATCTCTTTCCCATTGCTGATAGAGTCTGTTTCTGTATCGTAGATACTCCATCGATCCTCAGTCAGACCCGGAGGCTCTGTTCCGCATCGCATCTGACTCAGGCTTCATCAGCACCGTGATGGAGCTGGACCGCGAGCTGGAGCAGTGGCACAACATCACCGTCATCGCCACGCAGCGCGGTACGACACCTCGCTGTCAGACGTTTCACCCTGCAGACTTTCTGTAATAATCCTACCTTTTCCCCCTTCAGACAATCCAAATCTTGTGTCGAGAGTTGTGGTTGCCATAGAGACACTAGACCAGAATGACAATGCGCCGGAGCTGGACAGGCAGTACGCGACATCAGTATGTGACTCCAGCTCTCCCGGTCAGGTCTGGCCCCTCATCTCTTACTTTCATATGTTTGTTTTTTTAGTATACAGTATAAAAACTTGTTTTAAAATATATATATATATATATTTATTTAGTTTATTTTTTTTCCATTTATCCAGGTAGTTTTGGTGGGAGCAGGCATTATACTGCTGTGGGCTTTTTCTATTAATAATTAAAGCACACTGATGCATCTGTGCTCTTCAGCGCCGGTCCTCCAGGGCCCTGGCTGCTGCAGGGTCGGGATGCTTCCCCGCTCGCACTCACCTGCCTCAGATTAACAGGTCACTGACGAGCCTCTGCAGAGCCTCTTTGAAGGGACCCAGTTATTTTCTATCTGATATGTAGGAGCAGAATTATCTTCAACCTGATGGGCAGCAGCTCCCATATGACTCTAACTCCTAATCGCAGTCTTTCTCAGTCCTGGTCCACATGTAACCCTACTTTAACACACCTAAATGTCATGAATGGCTCGTTATCAGGTTGCAAACTTGAGAAGGAAGTTCAATAATCTGGACGTATCTAAATCAGGACCTGCATTGAGAAACGCTCCCTTAATGCCTGACCCAAGAAATAATGCATGCATAAGAATTTTAACATTTCAATATGAAGTCTTTAATTGGTTTTGTAAAAAGAAAAGAAAATAATTTGTAAAGGCAGACCATTTGTTAACCGTCTGATGTTTCATAGTGTTGTAGTACAGAAGGTGTCCACCAGGGGGCCAGAAAGATATCAGATTGATTACAGCAGAGGATGGAGCAGCGGCAGCTGGAACATTTTGATTGGCAGAACTCGTTTGTTATTACGTTTCTACTCATTATAAACAGCGTTTACTTCTTTTTCTGATTCTTTGACGCTGTTTCTGTGCAGAGTGCCCACATTTTGTGCCCTACACAGTGACAGTAAATGCTATTCTATTTGTTAACACCGTCCTTGGTCACTTACCTGCTGGGGCATTTGTTTTTGTTATTGTGCTTTATTTCAGGCAACTTCACACAATGAACACAGATGATCTGCATACCACAGCATCACACTCTATTAATATGCTATGATGAGCAAAAACAGGCTCAAAAATCCAAGAAAAAAAATAATTAAATCGTGTCGACATCCATCCTCCTTTTCGAACCCTGTGAGGATCTTTCTTAAAGAAAAAACATAAGATGTAAACATTTCTCCAGAAGCTGCCATTTTCCCATCAGGCTGCTCACATCATCTATTTAGCACCGGGACATCTGTGCTTGTGTGTGGACTCCAGGGTTTGATGGGTGGAGAATCAACCCCATTGGTTTAACAAAGAATCAGAAACAATGCTGATTGGCTGGCGATGCAAACATTGACCTCATGGAGGTTTTTGACAGAGCCGATGGGGGAAGCAGTAGATGTCAGGAACGTGTGCTGGAGCACGTAAAACATGGCACTGAAGGGTTAAAGTTGTTACCCAGAAATAATTCCATTTTAGTTGATGTGGTGACAGCTGTAGTTACCGTGGTGACAGCAAGCAGATGAGTATGTCAGTATAAAATGTAATAATGCAGGTGTGATCTGATTAAATCCTGCACATGTTTAAATTTGACCTGGAGTCAGAGAAATGACAAACGAGCTTCCTGCGTGCCGTTATCGCTTCGTGATTAAGAAAAATCTTCCCGTTCTCACCTGCCGGCTGCTTTTATCATTAGAGGAATTTTTTAATCAAAAACAGCTGCTTGCCGTGTTTCCCGCAGGTCGTTCAGGTTCTGCGAGCCGTCGACAAGGACCAAGGCGGACAGGACGCCCCAATCCACTTCAGCATCCCTGCAGAGTCCAGCTCCGCCCTCAACCTCACCGTCAGGGAAAGCGGAGGTCAGCTCCTCTTTTTAATCCGCTGTGCATAAATCTGAGGCCTGTAAACACCGGCGTGGTGCTGAACATGCAGGATGTGTGTGTGTTTATCTGTCACATTATCAGGTGTGACAGCCAGCTTGGTGCTCCAGTCAGCCTTGGAGCCGCTCCCTGGCTTCTCCTCGTCTCCGCTCACCCTCTACGTGCCCGTGGTGCTGCGTGACGGCGCCTCGGGTCTGACCAACACCGGCACCGTCACCGTCACCATTTGCCCCTGTTTGCAAGGAGGCATGCAGACGGAGGACCGGGGCAGACAGAGGGACCGGAGGTGGGAGAGACACACCGTGTGCCTGCCCGTCCCCTCCGCCTCGCCCTCCCTCATATTCAGCCTGGTCACCTTACTGGCCATGCTGGCCTGCGTCACCACTCTGCTGGGTAGGACTGTCCGTCTCCCGTCAGCCTTTGAAGCTGGATGAATATGTATTTATGGTGACTTCTTTTCAGAGATGCTGAGTAGTTGTGTCAGTTTGCGTCTGTAGCATCTGAGGATGGCGTGGTCCTGTGTCTGCTTTTTGCCCTTTAGTGGTGTGTGCGCTCTCGCTGTCATTGCGGCATCAGAAACGAGACTCCCACTCACCCTTTGAGGAGGATGATGTCAGGGAAAACATCATATCCTACGATGACGAGGGGGGAGGGGAGGCAGACACCGCCGCGTTTGACATTACGGCGCTCCAGAGCATGCACAGAATACAGCACATGCACAGCAACAGGAACATGTGAGATGACAAAAAAAAAAAAAAAGTTTATCCTTGTTCTGGTGGCTGCTGCTTTTCCTGACTTTTATCTCTCGCCGCAGATGGTACACCCAACAGAATCAACCCAGAGCCAGGACGTACAGCTGGAGCCGCTACCCCCGGCCCAGTCTGGGCCCTCAGCAGCGTCCGGGCTCCGCTCCGCTCTACGGACGCTTCTGCTACGGCGTCAACACGCTGCCTGTTCTCAGAGATTACCCTGGCGGGCCGCTGGAGGCCGGCCTGCAGCTCACCCAGCTGACCCAGGGGCTCGCAGGAGGTCACTGCGCCAATCCCCCCTTCATCCCAGCCCGGGGCACATTTGAGCCTCGGCCGCGCTCTCCTGAGACGAGCCTCGCTAGTTTCCAAGCAGAACATATGCTGGCGAAGAAGACAATTACAGACAGGAATGAAAGCAGTGGAGCGGACGCAGCTGGTGCGAAAGCGAATGACGAGCAGAGCAAGGTCAGGAAATGCTGTCAGAACAGCTTCATGTCTGCTGCACTGATTCTTCAACATAAACAGAGCGATTATTCAGGACACATAACAGAGATCCACTTTTTCTAATGAAGTCCTCGATTAACCCTTTTACAGTCTGCACGTTTGATTCATTTCTTTAAACATCTGTTGAATGTTTAAAGAAATCTGTACCAGTAGATCAGAGAATAAAATGCCAAAAGTCAGTGTTTATTATCAAATAACTGTTTGAGGATTTGACTATTTACCTAACTTTTATCTATAAGGAGCTATTATAAGAACATCAATGCAGAGAAACATTTTTCTTTCTTTTTTCTCAGTGTAAACTCTAGAGGGTTAAGTTTAAAATGTATGCAAATATATTTTTACTTTTTTACTTTAATTCCTTTTTCCACCCCTGAAAAATTCAGTTAAACTGATTTTTTTGGGGGGACGGTCAAAAAGCTTCACGGATCATATTTCAATATTAAATTCAGCATTTGGAAAAATTATGTTTTTCCTGGACTTGTTTCACGTCTGGATTACCCCAGTGAATTACTTCTAATGTAAGTGTTCCTTTTTTATTCATTCACACTTTTTCTTTAACCAGGTAAATCACTCGAGAGCCTATTTCTAATTATAACGACTACCTAACCGAGAAGAGTGAATAATACAAATGATACAGTCACATAAATCAGTTATAATAAAACAAAACAAAGTAATAAAACAACTAAAACCTTACACATACTCATCTGGGATCAAATGCATACAGCTGTGCAAACAGACTACTACACACGTTGTTTTCTCAGTTTTATAAAGATGTGATCCATCCATGCTTCTCCTTTAAAGATCTCCATTGTTTCCAAATTATACGTCCATGCACGAGCTTTACTGTGACTCAGATCGTTAGCAGTGAATAGATGCGACTCTGCCAGCGAATCATTTGCATATAAAAACAATGTTTGCAACCAAAGTTATTAGACGTGGCAATAAAAAGAGCAGCGAGGGAGGAGCACAGCCCCGCCCACTCTTAAACGAGTCTCATCTGAATTATGAAGAAAATAAAGTGTGTTTTATTTGGTGGTCTCAGTTGTGAAATCACAGAAGAAAAACTGCTGGACTGAAAATTATAATGGGGACTATCAAATCCTGGCAGAGCCTAAATAAATAAGCAGCAGCAGTCCTTAATGCACTGTTTTAAACTGTATTATACGAGCGTTTGGGCTTGTTCTCTGAGGGAACAGTTACATTGCTAATAAGAAATGCAAAGTCTGTGAAATTGGATGTTTTATTTGATATTAAATTCTGCTGCTGCTTGTTTGAAAAAGTAGGTAAATCTCTTTTAACTATAAACTTTTTTCTAAGAAGACATGATCTGGTTCTTTACATGTCATAGAATCAGGTAATTAATCTTGATATGAACAACCACACATACACTGTCATTATTTGTTTAGTAGAAATTAACTAAAGTGAATTAAAGTATGAAAAGACTTTAATACTCCATAGAAAATAAGAAGGAGCTCGTCCAGTTCCTCATTATCAGTGTGGGAAACCTGTTAAAGCAGAAGTTTAGTGAATTTGAGGCCGAGGAGGAAAGACATCAGCAATGATATCAGTGGGATATCATCAATCTGAAGAGTTGTAAGACGGTTTACAAGCATTATCCTGCTTTCTTTGTGAAAGTTGACCACTTTAAAAGCTGTTGAAACTTTAAAAAAAAAAACGTCTCACATTCCTCTTCTGGCCTTAATTAGCAGTATAAATGTTGAATTCATGACAGAGCAATTAGACAAATACTGAACACGTACAGCTTGTCTGCTTGACAAAGTCTCTCCTCTCTCTACGAAGAACACAGCAGCAAACCAGAATTTCTTCACTTTTCCCTTTTCCTCTCCTCCTTTGATAAGTTCCTCTTGCTTTTCTCTGATGAATCCCCATTTCTATCAATATTTTGAATATTTATAAGAATATTAGAATTGTTTATGGCTACATGGATTGTTAACTAAATATATCTTTTGTTGCTGTGGGGGTTGTGCAGTAGCATCTTTTTATTTCTGATGTTCTTCTAATTTCACCACTACTCAGTGTTGAGCAATGTAGTTGTAATTTCTGTTTTATGGCTGACGGTTGCCTGTAGATTACAGTGTGCTGCATGGTGTGTTGATGTGATGTGATGTTTATGCTATTGTATGGTATCATATGATATTTTATAATATCATTTGGTATGGAATCATCCCATCATATGGTATTATATCATATGGTATGATGACCATGGCTAGCTATGGTGCACGTTCAGTGCAGCTGGTTTGTGTATTTGGTGGCTGTGCGAAACTCTGCTGTAACACAACTCAGCATCCTGGAAGCAAAAGTCATGAAGTGCTGTTTCTCAGCATTGAGATGTTGGTGTCGTCAGCTTCAGGAATGTACTTAATAAACATCAGTATGGCATCAAATAAGTCAGGTCAGAAAGGTATATAATGCTACTTTGTAGGCACTAGAGGAGGGCATTTAACCACCCACAGCTGGCAACCCTATGCTCTATGGTACAAACAGAGATGAAAGTCGAATTTTCCAGCAAAGCAAATGTATTATTATCTTTATTGTTATTTTTATTATTATTATTATTATTGTTATTATTATTATTATTTATTTTTTTATCTGACTGTGCATAAACAGATGGTTTCATAAGCTGGTGAAACACTGCTTCTGCATTATAACTGAGCCTTCCTTCAGTAGATAATGACATTATGTAATATGTTGATCAGCGGTTTCATATCATCCTAAGATGATATCGCAGTTATGTCAGTTTTCTGCATCCTTTATAAGGTCCAGTTTAGGGGGGAAAGTGCATTTATTTGTGAGAAAACAAACAGTCTAATCAGGATTTATTCTGTTGGTTATGACTGAAGCTTAAACAGAAACGGGCCGACCTCATTAATTCAGATAAACAAACTTGTTTAAGTAGATTTAGTTTGGAGGTACAGTAAATCCCCTCAGGATTAAAAACAGATGACATGTTGAATTTTGCCTTTCAGCTTTAAAAACACCAGCAGAAAAAAAGTTGTGTGTTTTGCATCTGTACATTTATGTCATGTATGTTCTTGTCTCTTCCAGACAAACCCAACAGAAACAGAGTCGACAGCAGCCAACATCGCTGCAGAAGCGGCCTATGAGTCCTCCTGCCAGAGTCACACCAGTTTCTCATCAAACCAAGCAGAGGCCCGACCCGGGTCATCCCAGACTCAGACCAGCACCGGGGCCACCAGCTGCACCGTGGACGACATTGATACTGATTCCTCCATCCCCTCCGTTTCAGAGCAGAATTATTCCACCGGCAGCCGAGTCAGCGGCGTGAACCCTCCCGCCTCTCTGAAAGCAGACGCGTACAGCATCGTGGGCTCGCTCAACCCACACAGCTTAGGGGGGTGCGTGAACGGGACTAGCAGCGGCGCGGCGTACTCGGCCGGGTTGGACCTCCTCAGCCTTGGCAGGCTCCAGAGAAAAAACACGACCCCACAGCCGCTGCCCTTACCCGGAGGCTCGTTTGGAAACAACAAGGGCTGGTCGGCCGTGGCCGAGGCTCGGAGATCAGAAGCCGCAATAAACCCTCAGCCTCTGCGGATGGAAGAGCTCCTCAACATCCGTCTGGATCGGGTGACCTTTGACCTGTCGCAGCCGCCCTACGACTCGCTGCAGACGTACGAGTTTGAGGGCCGCGACTCTCGGGCCGAGTCGCTGAGTTCGCTGGAGAGCGACGGGGAGAAAGACGACAGGGAGAAGGACAACGGGAAGGAGGCGGGAGGGATGGAGGAGCTGAACCACAAGTTCCAGAGGCTGGTGAAGATCATCCGGGAAAGGAAGAGGGAGCGGGAGAAGGAGAAGGAGGCCGCAGAGACCACCCTGAGCGAGACTCAGAAAGTAAGCGAGGATAAAGAAAGCGAACAGCAGAGATGGGATTTCTAGACTCCAGTGAAAGGCGACTCAAACGCAGCAGGGGTTACAGAAGATGCAGCTTCATCCGGAGCAGCGAGGAGCGGCGGGACGGTCCGTCTGCAGCTTCCACCTCCACTGTGTTTAGAAGCTACATGCGGAGCCTGTCACTGTTCACACTGATCTTGTAACTGATATTAATAATGCACTCGGGGCTTTCAAAGCCAAAGTTATGAAAAATTTACTTTTCTTTTTTTTAAATATTGATTTTAAATCCTGAAAGCCGCATTGTTAGAAAATAGGCTTCATCAAATATTGACTGGGATTGTGATAGTCGAGCACTCGCACGAAAATCTGTGGAATCTCAGTGCATTTGCATCTGAATTGGAGAATTTCAGAAAAACCCACTCAGATGTAGAGTGAAGAAATGTGGGTTTACACTGCCTTGTGTTCACAGACACTAACTGTATGCGTTTATACCCCGCAGATTCACAAAACCATTCCCCAAAGTAGTCACTGGTAAAATAAAAAGAAACCTGCTCATGTGAAGACTGGCGCTGAACTGTTGTGGAGTAACACTCATATGTAGATAAACATCAAACGGCACTTTGATATTATATTGTATTGTATATTTACTGGAAAAACCACAGAGGAATCATCTGCTTCACTTTGACGACAGTGTTTCCTTTAATTCACCCCGTTAGAATCCTAATCCTCTATTATGTCAGCATTATCCCCCGAGTCCTCTTCATCTTGCACCTTTTAAAGAGACAAAATAAGGCTGGAAGCTGTTACATGAAGCTGTTCACACATTGTTTGTATGATTAGCGCCACATAACAGGCAGGAAAAATAAGATTTTATTCTAATAATGTGTGATGTTATTCAGGAATTTCTCCGTGTCTCATTTTTGGAGCAATTTCAAAGCAGCGTTCATTATTCAGAGAAATGCCCGAACGAGTTATTAGAATAATGACATTATTTTCACCGACACGATAAAACCTATTTAGACTTTTTCCAATTATACCCACACGTCTTCTTTAGGCCCTAAGCATCTGTTCTTTTAATAAGATTTGAATGCTTTCAAACTAAATTTGGCTGAAAATTATTGGCATCCCTACAGGAAGCATGTGTTGATGGAGAAACTGGTTTCCTCGGGCAGTGAAAGGAGAGGTCCAGGTCAGTCCAGCGCGCTGCACATTAGCTGCTTACTGTGACACATTTCTGGCATCATCCTGCAACTTCTTGGAGTGGGGAACAAAATATGGCCTGAAATGACGAGTTCCCTCCCAGATCTCAGGAGAAAATGGGGTAAATATAGCAACGAGGCAGAATGTGGGAGCCGAGCTGCACCGTTCCTTCAAAAATCGACAGAAATAATATTTCAGGTGCTTTAAAGGCGAATCGCTGTTTATGTTCACTTGAAAGAGATCCAAGAAAAGTGGAGTGAAGCAGAGGAAGTTGGTGCTTCTCTAACTGGCAGTACAACGGTGCCATCTAATGTTGAATGTAGGGGATGCATCAGGGCTGCAGGAGGCAGCAGAGCAGAGCAGCCATCCAGATGTGGAGAAGAGACATTTGAAACATTCATTGAAAACCTTTGCAAAGTCTTGATAACGTGTTTGGATTGGAGGTGAAACAGATTTGGTAAACAGGACATGGGAAGAGTCAGAAAAGAGACAAAACCGAAAGTTTTGCTGCTTTTAAAGATTTTATTCATTGCATTTTTTTTAAAAATGCAAATATGCGACAAACCGTTGGTCTGTGTTTTTACTAAGTTCATTTATTTATTTTATGTTGTTATTTATGGGTATTTATTTGTTGTTAATTCATTTAATGTCTAATTGTATTCTTTTATCTCCTGTCTTTATTTTTTCCTGTACTTTTGTTTTTATATAATTGTAAATAAAGTCAGGCAATAAGAGGTTAAAGTATAAAAACACAGATGAATCAAGATAATGAATATATTAAAATGACTTAATTTAGTTTGTGTGTTATCACATCAACAATCAAAACTACAGTGAAGTGGAAAAAAAGAACATTTCTGTACATTTCTCATTTCATTTCAATGGTTTATACTTCCCCATATCAACCTCTGAAAATGTGAGGAAATTGCCTGAACAGCAGATAATGGGGGAAAAGGCGCCACCCAAAAAATATAGAACATGTCACCAAAATGAATCACATAAAATGTTTCACACAACCAGAGCTGAAGCTCACTGTTAGAGACCTGGAAACCATTCTCCAGTTTTTTTTACACTGGCATGTTAATACAAGCATCCAGTCTCGGGTTTTCTGTTCCTTCTCTATACACTTTTATACTTTTCCTTCAATGAATTTTGCATCTGGAAACAACAGAGACGATTATCAAAGCTACACATTTACTTACACGTACAAACCGAGTTTTAAAAGAAAGTTGGAGCAGTGAGTAAATTCAAAATCAGTCTGGACCTGAGAAGAAACAGCGGGAGGAACATGGCGCTGAAAATAAGAAAAATAAAAAAGGAAAAAAAAAGACCAATCTGCTGAAAACTGTCTATAAAATGCAGAAATAATGTTCTTCACTGTAAAATGAGAAGCCTGGTTCTGGGCCATAAGCAAACAGGCCTGACTATGGCTCTGAAATCTCTGCATGGTCTCAGGAACATTTCCAGAAATCACATGAACAGTTAAAGCTCAGGATATGACTGAGAAACACTTCCTTCCTCTCTGCTCCAACACTTATTTACAGTGGAAAACTTATGTTGTTATAAGTTGTCAAGTTTGATATTCTACTGGAAATCTTGGATGTTGCCTCCTCTGAAAGAGGAGGGTCATGTGACTCGTTAGAGCTCAGTTCAACATCTGATGGTGTGGGGTTGCACATGTCTGCTTGAACGGGAAACTCGTACATCTGGATAGGCCCTGGTTGGAGAGCGGTATCTGTTTCAGGGAAGGCCTTGCAGATTTCAGCAAGATGATGCTGACCCACATTCTGCACCCATCCCAACATCATGGCCTCACAGGAGAACTGACCTGCTACAGCCCAGACCTGCAGCCAGAACTAAACATGTGGAGCATCAAGAGCCAGATCCTACATCAGGTAAAAACGATTAAACCCTTATTTTCCCACCACCAACTGGTCTCCTCACTTCCCAGATATTCACTGTTGCTGAAAAGATGCTTCACAACAGCAAACACACTCCTGCTGCAACTCCTTTAGGGCAGTTCCTGCCATTAAATTCAAGATGAACTCCGTAATCCACAATTTCCTCTCAACAGCACTGCCCTTTTCAGCATAAATTTTCTCTCCCAGTTAGCAGAAACATGATGTTAGATCTCCTTTTTTTACATAATTTGGTAATAGTTTAATGTTGTTATTAGCTGAAGATGCCAGTTAGAAAGAGGAACCAGTATCTGTTACATGACCTCCCGAGACCAGTAGGAGGCAGTATGGAGTTAGTTTACTATATCAGTTTAAATTGACCAGTTTAACTCCATTTCAGACATTATGTGCAAAGTTTGCACCAACATGCTGCACAGATAAGCTAATCTCTCTATATTGTCCATTATATGTCAACACCAGTCTTTTGACAAACTGGTCCTCAGTTTCATGGCAGGAATGTTTGGTAGTCATCGGATTGCTTCCAGAGATCATGCATAGTGGTTATGCATGTAGAATTTCGCTTTTTTTAACCTGGGGTCTGTTGTCATCTTTCCTTTCATACATGTGAGTGATGAGGAAAGAAATGCTCAAATGTTCAATGCTAGCAGCACAGCTAATGGTTAGTATTGGGCAGCTGCTCCCACGTCTGCAAAATTCTCCTTTAACTTTTGATCCGTCAACCCAGCAATATTTAGAGACTGCAACATTTCATCAAAGAAATAATGACAGCGCATAGATGAGTTGCAGAAAATCTCCAAAAATAAAAAATAATAATGAAAAAATGAAAATGATTCCAAATCAATACTACAATTATGATTTTACACATTTCTAGTAATATTACAGTGCAACAAACTCCACACAGCAGCTTCATAACATTTCTTCATCTCATTGCTTATAATGGAAGATTTTTCGGAGATTTACATCTGAGTTAACCCTTCATCATCTGAAAAAACTGTGTTATAAACACCATCATTGGCTGAGCCATTTTCAACTGTTTTCGCCCTTGTCTCTCTGTCATTCTCCTCCTCGTCCATTGCCTTTTTCTTCTCCCTGGAATAAAAACCAGGACACATCAGGTCTAGTCTATCCTGAATGAGAACGATCCATCTGGGATAATAAGCTCACCGCTTCTTCTGGACCACAGAGGACGCGAGCAGAAGCACGATGCCGGCGACGACTACACCCATTACCACCCCGAACACGATGAGCCACGGAGGAGTGTCGGGGTCAGCCGGGGCTGCCAGGGTGGGGAGGATGCCGAGAAACTCCAGGGTCGAGTCCGTGAGCAGGAAGGCATTGTTGATGCGGTTCCGGGACTTTCTATTGGACAAAGATGATACTAGATTAAAATAAATACTTGCAGTGGGAAAACACTTTATGGGCAGAAAGTATAACCTTCAGGTCGTGACAAGGGCGAAGCTAGAAGGGGATTGACGGGGGCACTGGGCACCTCAAAGATCTGACAGGTTTATAGAGGAGGAGAGCAGAAACAGATTTCCAGATAAAGTTCAATCACTAGCATCACTCTACCCACTCTAATGTTAATTTCATGTTAGCATGAAGCTACGTAGCAGTGTTTATGTAGTTATATGCTAGGAGCTACTAGATTAATGTGGGGAAACCATGTCGTATTTAGTGTTCAGTTTGTTTATTAAGTACTACACATCAACTCAGTTTATCAAGAATTTGACATTAGAGTTAAAAATGACTATAAAGATGCTGAAAGTCACTTAGTGCTAACAAAGCTAGCGCCACGTGTGGTGCATTCAATTTGTCCTCGGAAGTCGGATTTTCTGAGTCACGAGTTGGAAATACAACCCGAACGCTCCGCAAAGTCGGAAATCCGACTCTGAAAGTCGGGGTAGTCCCACCAATCCCGACTTCACCTAGTAAAGATGGCTGCCCAACAAATCAATGGGGACTGAAACCAAAAATGTACAGATTTATGTTTGAATGGTCTTATATTACTGTAAATAAATTAGGGTAAAACGTAGTGCTTTGTAACTTCTATGCAGACAGTAAGTTTGCAAAATGCACGCATGTTTGAAACGCTAAATAAAAGCGTTGGATGTGATCTCTCTGCTAACACTAGAAGCTGTTTGCTAACATGTTTAACCTCTGAATTTACACCAACTAGGGAGAAACAAAGCAATTTTGCAAGTTTTCCGACTTGGTCAACCTGAACGCTCTCAGCTTGGATGTGAGTCATTCCCAATTCCGACTTCCAACCTCCGAGACAAATCGAACGCAGCACTACCCACCCGTGGATCCAGTCTACAACCACCAGACAGTAAACCACTGGGGGAGAAATTTCATTGTTTAAACAACCAGCTTAAACAAGCTGTTGCACATATCCCCTCTTGGTGATTCCAATTATTAATGTAAAGATGTTTTATTTTTCATGACTCTGTTACCACTGCAATCGCAGTATACGTGTGTGTGTTGAAATAACACAAACATTTTGTTTCTTTGTACATAGACAAGACAAGAAGGTAAAGTCACGGCCTGCCCTCTGGGCCCTCATGTATGAAACTCTATCTCTGCCACTGGTCAGTAATATTTGCAACCCAGTCTACTGATACAAGGGGAGGATGTTTCTGTTACACATCCCATTAGGCTGCACATATTGGTACATTGTGTCACTGAAGTTATTTATTCAGTTCTGAATGACCTTGCTCTCTTTTAGGCACAACGTCTGCCATTTCCACATCAACTTCCTCTACAGTTCATCCTGAAAAACCATTTAACTGACCATAATAACTGGTGTACTGGTATTGATGCTAGGACACAAGCTGCTGCTATGGCTGCTAACTCACCACTTTTGATATCTGCACTATGAAAATGGCTTTTGTTTATATGAAGTGATTAAAATGTTTCATCATATATTTCTAAAATGCACAACTTTCATCTTCTAGATGACAGGACCGGTCTGGAAGACTTAACGGCTCCCAACAGAAAGCAATCATGACTTTGCCTCAAGCTGAGAAGTTCCCACCGTTCAGTCGAGCTGACTAACCCTTTGATCATAAATAAAAATAAAAAATGATCGGAAATTAATTATTTCTTGCATCTATGCATGAAGTCTGACTGAAACACAGAGGATCAAAACCACCGGTCAGGTTTAGGCTGCTTTATCCAAGAAACACAGTAAGTCATTTTATCTGATTTCATAAATTATGTACACACATACAAACACACACACACACATATATATATATATATACATACAAATATATATATTTCTTTTTTGGGATATTTAAAGGAAAAAAAGCACATCTTCTGCTTGTACAAGAGCTACAGCTAGTATTAGCGTTAGCTAATACTAACCCCCCGTTTTTTTCCTCATATAATATTTTAGACATGTACAGTAATGGTTTTGTCATTTTTCATTGTTTTTTTTAGTAAGTCTAATTATATTATATCTAATATATTATAAAGAATAATTATCAAATATATTGTCATTAATATGAGTGAATTAATATACATCTAAACATTATATGAATATACTTTAAAAATGTACTAGTTTCATTTTCGTCCTGTTCTTTTTTTGTTTGTTTTTTAATGAACGGGTCGAGATAAGTTTGATGATCAGTGATCAGTGATATATAGTGACTGTATTGGATGACTCACTTATGTCCACAGAAGTGACAAATTTGCAAATATACCATTATCCAAGCCCATGAATACACTGGAAAACAGCCTGGAAATAGGACTACTGCATCAAAGGCTTGATGACCCAAACTCCATTTATCCTGTAATTCTCCATTAAAAACATGAGAAGTTTTAAATTCATTACTTTTCTATGTCCTATGATAGATAAAATCCAAGCTTAATAATTATTCTGTTACCAATCCATAATAATTATTTGCTATCTATTTTTAATATAAAACTCTGCACTTAGATTACCCTGAGAAGAAAATCATACATAGGAATTTAAAGATATTTAGAGCAAAATGGGTCTGAGAATACAACATTGTTTGAATTTTGGCCTGTCTGGGGAAATAATATGATTTAAATAATCAACATTTATTTAAATTTTGAATAATTTTGAATCATGATTATTTGATTACCTCACGGCGTTCTCCACCTCTTCCTTCTGAATGTTAGTCATGGTGAGTGGCGACGTTACCACAAACCAAAAGGACACTCTTTCAGTCTCGTTGCATATGACGATGTTTGACACACTGTTCCAGAGGACAATAAAGAGAAAGAGTCACCTTTCATAAAACAGGATACGCAGATCTCATTACGTTCAATGACAGAGAAAAACAAAAGGGAAAGATTAAAAAAACAGATTTCTTACCTAAAGTCCTGTCCTTGGATGTGATTCCTCATGGCGTAAGCCAGAGTTGATTGGAAAAGGAACTTTTCGTTTTCATTCCAGGGATACTGAAACATCGACATCAGTTCATGGACTGAATTTCATTTAATAACTTTTCATAGATTTCAATAGATTACAAACACACCATGTCCTCACTTCAGTTAAAGAAAATTCTGGACAAAATTCAAGAGATGATTGTTATCTGGTGTGAATAAGATGATTTTGTATATCTTTACACCTTTAGTAAACATTTAAACAACACATTTCGGATTTTAATGGACTATAACTGTTGAATTAAGTTTAGATTTAGACTATGATTGCTATATAAAAGAGAAAAAGGAGAGTTTACATTTCACAATGATTTGCATGAACAAATCCCTGAAATGTTTCCTGATTTCAACTCTTCTGAAAATTAGTTTTCATATTTTTATTTTAATACTAAAAACCCTCCAATGTTTTTTATGTTTTTACAAGCCTGGACTCCAAACACTCCAGTTAGGAAACTGGAGTGTTTGCCACATTGTTTTAAGTGTGGTTTAGCATCGTGTTGCTAAGTTAAGCACGACCATCCATGAAGGTCTGTAACATATTGTTAGTCCATTTTATACATTGCTCAGAATTGTGCAGGCGTGGAAACTCTGTAACATTGAGTTAACTAATATCCCCGTGTAGCAGAAAGCATCTAAAACTTACAGGACTACTGTCGCACATGTTGATGTTTCAACTGTTTGTTGTTATGAGACAAATCAAGGGTGTCAAACTCAAACCCACGGGGGCCAAAATGTAAAACTTGGAAAAAGTCGTGGGCCAACATTGATATTTGCTTAAAAAAATATCCTCCAGATAACAAGTTTTGCTTTATCACTGAATAATGAACAAGCAAAGCTAAATACTGTACAATAGAAAACTTAATACACAAAATCCCATTTCTAACAAAAAAAAACACATTAATGGCTTTCATATCTTAGAATATAAGAAATAAAAAGTTGTATGCCTTTTCTTTTGAAGCCTTCTGATTTGAATCACTTTTTCCACAAGCTAATAATAAATTTAAAAATAGATAAACAATTAACAAATTAACAAATAATAGCGTCTTTGAATGAACGCGCAATGATTCGGCCCGTGGCCTGGAGTAGCAGGAAAACGTTAATTATGGCTCAGTTTACTCTGATGTGTCCACTCTGATACCTGCATCTAACCCAGGATGCAGCTCAGTCATATCTTTGCTCAGGCTCTTAATGTGAGACGTCATGATTCCTGTCCTGATTGATGAGCCAAAACACAGCAAAGCATCCTGGGATTGGAGTATCAGCAGCACATGTGCTGTATAATACACCAGTGGGCCAGTAGTTATTCGGTATCGCCTTGTGGGCCAAATATTGTTACACTGAGGGCCTAAATTGGCCCGCGGGCCAGAGCTTGACACAAACGATATAACTGCTTCCTGTCCTCTTTGTTGGAGAATGTTTCGATCTATAAAATTCTCTACATTTTAGCTTCATAGTTTTTGTTTTTAAAAACATGTTACTGTAATCATCATTTGTGTTTGTTGAATTCTGAAATGAACACAGGCTTTAAATATTTCATAAAATCATTTAGCTGCTTTTACTTATATTTTGACCAAGGGTTTTTGTCTTCTTCTGTGTCTTGCAGAGGTATGCACCTCTTATTGCCATTTCGTTTAAGTTAAATCACAATTTTCTTCATAAACAAACATACTCAAACGGCTCAAAATAAAGTTTTCGACGATCCTTCACAGCAAACAAAATAAACAAAAAAGACGACAGAAATGTACCCGATGCATTTAAAGGAGATCTCATAAGATCAGTCACTACCGCTTGCTTTCAGAGATCAGAGCAGTTTCATTAAGCGCACACGTCTGCAATATAAATATCACATGATCTGTTGTAAATGTTATACAAACAGAGATCAGGAACATGGTGGCAGGAAGATGATGCTGGGATGTTTTCCATCCGAAGGACTGGGAGAAATGGTCAAAACTGATGGATGAGACTGGGATGGAGGTTCATCCCCCAGTATGAGGACAACCACTAAAATACCTCTAAAACCACCTCAAAAAACCATAAGTATCTGTTTTAACCTCCATCCTTTTCTAGGAAGCCTACTTTAACCTGTAAATTTTTGATGATATTTAATAAGGATGATTATGAACATTACGTACAGATTGTTCTCCCAGGGCGGTCATGATGCTGAGCCGAACTTTGTAGGCATCCCGAACATCTAAAAGACAAAACATTCACATTTCCCCATGTGCCATGAGCTTATTTCCCCACATTTCGCCCTAAAGTAACTTTGTTTGGCCATTTTCAGCTTCATCTCTCCCTCACAGGCAACATGTGCTCCACTATCAGCGCTGATAAGTAATAAAGCGGGCTGTTTAGAGGCAAACATCTGAGTTATGTGTCTAATCTGACCAGATTAGAAGCTGCATTCCTCACCGGCTGCCTGCTAACAACACCTGTGGTTTCTGATAAACACAATATGTTGTTAAATGATTTTATGAGGTTACTTACTTGGTCCACAGAGCTGCGCTGCCAAAGCAAGAGGCAAACAGAGCAGAAGGAAGAGCTTTTCCAGCATTTTCCCAGAGAAGAAGAAGTAGAATAAACTCAAGCTGCAGAAGCTGGACTTGAACTCCGGCTGTTGAGTGATCCGAGGAGGTCAGCGGATGAACTTCAGCGTCCAAAGTTTAATGGTTAATCCAGGACACACCTGAAGCAACCCGTCCTCCGTTGAAGAAGAGGCAGTATTACATGGATACTGTGAAGTGCGTGGTGCAGTTAATGTGCTCCTGTTTGTTCAGGCTTCCTATAAGAGCCAGATAGCTCTGCTAATGCCGGAGAGGCCGAGCTGCTGGGAACACACACAATGCTGCTGTTTACTCACTACAGCTCTGTGTTGTGTGTCTTACACTTTTCTGATAATAAGTTGCAATATTTTCCTTTTCCTTGATACAGAAAAAAAAAAAAAAAAAAAAAGCTCAATTATCAAACAGAGTTTTGTGGGAAAGATTGGAGCATCTGACCTTATCTGCTGGCTGATGCAGATAAGAGCAGCCGCTGCATTCTTTGTGAGGAAAACCTCAGTTTGCCACAAAGATAAGAGCAACTTGGCGCTAGTTTGTGTCAAACTAAGCTTTTTAAGCTATTCTAACAAGTTGTACTGTTCTCACTCCTTGTTTCTTACAGATATGCTCCCACACTTTCCTGATCTCAGCTTGTTTACTGAAAAAATCCTCAACCGACAGCAGAAAATCTCCGTAAATCATTAAGGTTTCTCAGATGAGACTCGCTGTATATTTAAGGTTAATAATCCATTTTACGCTGACAGTGTTTTGGTTAATTGTTCAACCACTTATATAGTGTATCCTCCTTAACAGTCATTTATTAAGTTATATTATATTATGGTATGTTATGTTTGTTATGTTATGTTAATTTTCTTTGTTACGTAATGTTAAGGATGTGTTAGTTTCTTTGTTATATAATTGTTGTGTTTATTTATTTAAACTTTTCTATTGTCAAGCATGAGAGGGTACTGCAAAATACCGAAGTCAAATTCCTTGTATATGTTCACGTACAAAGCAATAAAGCAGATTATGATTATGATTATGATTATGATTATAATAAACTAAGTTGAGAGAAGGATTCTATTCTAATTTTGCCTTTTAAATCCCTGAATCGACAGTCAAACCCGAACCAGAGGTCACTACTAAACTGTGTACTTGGCATACAATAAGTGATCTTTTGCTCCTATAAAGTGTTTTTCCGTAAAGCGGAAAGCACCCGTGATGACAGCATGTTTGTGAGATTTTAAGTGCACCAGCAATACGATTAAACCAGACATTTACGATGAAAACACTGCTCTTTGCTCCCCATCCAAACTGTAATTCTGCCTGTTGAAGATGTGACACATTTTCCTGAACTCATCACAGCTTTATATGATTATTTTATTACAAACCCAATTTAAATGAAGTTGAGACGTCATGTAGTCAAAAGCAAACCTCATAATCCATATGTTATTCTCAATAAGATTAAAAAAAACATATACTACCAGTTTATGGAAAATACAAATTAATTTTAAAGGGACACTGTGTAACTTTGGACCAGAACATCAGGCTAATGTGAGTCATGATGGAGGATTTCTGGGGTCAGTATGCAGCGTTTGATAAGTGTTAGAGCTCCGAAGCGGCTGCTCTCTTCAGAAACCAGACATTGTAACTTTATGGTAGCGGATCTGTCACTCATGGGATCATGTGACCTGCATCGATTTACTTTTTCATGTCTTCCAGCGGCTTTTATTCAGAATAACAGAAGTTAGTCCTGATGAGCTGCAGAACAATGCAAGATATGTCTGTCTAAATGTGCCTAGTTGTAGCTAATCGGCTATAGACCAAAGCTAACGTGACTCTTAACCTTTCTGCAGCAGTAATGCAGGTTTTCATGTAATAAATAATTTCATATCAAAGTAGTAACAGACCGAGTGGTAACTGGCTGCTTTAGTTTGATGCTTTCATACACTGTAATGTCCCATAAACTACAGGCTAATGCTGGCGTTTCCATGGTAACCAGGGGATAACTGAATCATATGTAACTAGAAGCATCAGTCACATCCCTCCACCAGTAGGACCCGATCCTTCAATGGTGGAAAATCCTTTGAAACATTCCTGAATCCAGATGATTCACTATCAGCTGGTCAGACTGGTCTGCAGCACGATTCCACTACAGGATGAAACTGGTTTATTTTACCACAGTGCTGTGTGGGAAGTTACAGGTTCAGCTCCCACTAGTGGCCAAAAAGTTACTCTTTTATTTTAACTTTTATAGACAGTAACTTCCTTTCAATTATTTAAACTGAGTTATTTTACATGACATTATAATTTGTGGTTCTTGCACTCCCTTTTCATTTGGTCTTAATGTGATTGTAAAAGTTTATTTGTATTTTCTGTTACATTAAGCATGTTGAATTGTTTTTCTATATGAAATGTAACATACAAGTGAACTTACCTGGAAGTTCTTCAGTGGATCTGAAAAAGAAAAATGTCAGGAAAATATTAATCTACAATGTTTTTACAGCAGTGTTTAAATATCAAAATATCTCCTAAATATACATTAAATTACAACTGAAAGGGTGATAAATTTCACCTGAAAGTACAAAAAAAGTCCCTAATGACCTGCAAGAGTTAAATGATCAATATAAGCGCAGATTAAATCTAGAAACCAATCCGGAGAGACAAGCTTTTTCAAGTTTAAAATGGTTTTGAGAAACAATATCAGTGAAATTATTTGCATTTCAGGGAAAAGGAGGACAGCAGGGTGGCAGCTGTAACCATGGTGACCAGCTCTACATATTACAGCACATCTGCTCCCAAAGCCGAGCTCCTCATCAAGATGAAGGACATGCAGGAGCAGAACGAAGAGGAAGACTCTGAGGATGAGCTGGACATGGATTTGGCCAACAAGAAGGTACGACAGTCTTCCTCATCCGTCCCTGTCGACATCATACGAAGTTTTGTTTGTTTTGCTTCAATCCTTCTTTGGTTTTTTGTGCTTCCTGCTTTTCTTGCAGCAAGAGCTGATCGACAGCCTGAGCAAGAAGCTCCAGGTGCTGCGAGAAGCTCGGGAGAGCCTCCAGGAGGACGTCCTGGACAACAACGCCCTGGGAGACGAGGTGGAGGTCAGAGTCCAGCAGGTCTGCAAACCCAACGAGCTGGACAAGTTCAGGATGTTTGTCGGGGATTTGGACAAGGTGGTGAGCCTGCTGCTGTCGCTCTCAGGCCGTCTGGCCAGAGTGGAAAATGCCCTCAATAGCCTGGAGGAGGACACTACTCCTGAGGAGAGGGTGAGCAAACCACTGGAAACTCTTCGGTCTTTCCCTTGAAGATCATTTACATTTTATTTTATTTTATTTATTCATTCATTCATTTAATACATTGTATTTATTTAGTTAGTTTAATCCTTTATTTGATTAATTCATTTATTTGTTTACTTGTGTATTTAATATAATTTTCATTTATCTTATTTATTCATTCATTTAATTTATTGTATTTATTTATTTAGTTATTTATTCATTTATTTAATTAATAAATGTATTTATTTATTATGTATTTAGTATAATTTTCATTTATCATATTTATTCATTCATTCATTTAATTCATTATATTTATTTTATTTATCCATTCATTTATTTATTTTATTTTTTATTCAAATTTCTTCCAGTTATAGTGAAAATGTTCATTAAAAATGAAAGTTTATTGATTTTTGAAATGGTCTGCCTGC
>JBBBVT010000015.1:23954989-23966161 GCA_037177035.1 Craterocephalus eyresii
AGATAGATAGATAGATAGATAGATAGATAGATAGATAGATAGATAGATAGATAGATAGATAGATAGATAGATATCCATCACTATTTAGCCCACAGACAATCACATTTCTCTCTGGACTGGTTCTGAATACGTGGAACAGTCTGTGTCCTCAGAGATGAAATGTTGCAGAAACGATGATCAGTGTGAAAATGTATCCAGGTCAGCGGTGCTGGTTCATACGACACTCCACCAGTCTGCGACTCGCTGCTTTCAGCCACTGGAGCTAACAGCACAACCCAGCATGACCAGAGAAGCCCAAAGCATGGCTGAAGCACAGCAGGAAGCAGATAAGACCATGAAAGGCGAGTTTGGACTGAAATGGCTTGGAGTTTACGGTTTAATTAAGTGTTAATGTCCCCTACCAACCCTTATCTCAGACCTCTTACATTATTGGACATAATAAATTATTCTAAATGACATTCCTTGTTAAATAGATTAAAAAAAACATATTTAATCTCTTGCTTTACATTTACTCTTGCTGACATTAACCAAGCGGGTTTGGTGGTGGGTAAACTAAACTTAACTACAAGTGAGAATAAAAGTTTCAGAAAAAAAATAAAGGACAGAATTAGAGTTTACACCCCAGGGTCACATGACTTTTTAAACTCACCCCTCTCTGTCTTCCTCATGCTCTCCTCTGCTGGTACGATTCCTCACAGTTAGGACTCATCTTTTATTCTTGCCAGTAATTTCTGTGCCTCCACTCCCTCAGGCAGTTTTTATACTTTGTTCCACTCCAACTTCTCTCTCTCCCTCTCCCTCTGAGTCTCTCTCTAGCACTCTTCTCAGTATCCCAGTTTCTTATTTTGGGCTTCAGCCAGTCCTGCTCCCAGCAGTCCCACTGGGAAAAGACCATCCTGCTATAGCAGCGAAAAAGTGCTGTACCATAAAAATGGATGACCTTCATTATGTGCTTCTTTTCAGTTCACATTCTTTGAATTAATCATCTTCTGACCGCCAATCAACCCCCCCTGAGAGGCGAAGCTTTGTACTCCCGCTAAAGCTGTTTGGGTTAGTTTTCCATTTGATTTCTTGGGAAAGCATAATCCGAGCTTACTGTCCTCCCAGTTTGCAGAACCTCCCTGTAGTTAAATGAGTAACCGAACGTCCCCTTGGCTCAGCTGAGGTCTCAGTAAATCCTTTCAGTTTCATTCTGACCCATGTTAACAGCTTCTGACACATCAAATTTCCACTCTTTCCACAGCTTCTGCTTCATGATGATGCCTAATAATGAGAAAGCAGGAAACTCTATCAATGTATCCACCCTGAATTGTGATTCCCAGAATTGGATTCTCACCCTGAAAAAAAAGCTCCAATTACAAACGTAAAGGCCTCACAATCGCTACTCGCTGGGGAGGTGGGAGTTGCAGGGAACTTCCACTGACATCTGAGCAGCGAAAACACTGAATGAGGCGGTGTACTGTTGCAGCCGAAACGGTTAAACTCTCAGACTCCACCTGCCTGGAGTTCATGCAGAAAATACAAAGAAAGAGACAACAGTGTAGCTTAGCTATGCATGTGGACTAGCACTTACTGTCAGTTAAACACTTTACTAACCTATGAGAGGCTGAGCAGGATTTGGAAAATGATTGGTTGAGCCGAGACGGTGATAATCACAACATGTTTGTTTGGTGAAGCCTGGTTTTTGTTGGGTGGTTAAAGGTGCATTGCACAGGTTGAAATGTTAAATTCTATGATTTTCTTTCCCCAACATTCTCTTCCAGCAGCCTGATGTGCAAAATGAGGCGATCTATAGCTGCCTCTATAGTCCTGTTTCTGCTGCTCGGTGTGAGGTATTCGGGCTGGAATCCTCAGGGCTACATAAGGGTTGATGCGCTGCGCGTGCTCATTAACCTGCCGCTGCCAGTATCATATTGTTTACTCCGCCGCCATTAGAGCATCATGGAGACACACTGACAACTATAAATGGGTAACAATAGACCTGTGGCCTCAAGTGCCTCTTAAACACCAATATATACCTCTGTAAGACAAAGAGATGGAAAAAAAATGTCTAGTCTGACAAAAAGAGCCAAACTGGAGTCTGACCCCCGCAGGAGTAAAACCATGGGAGCAGCTTTGGATAAACATAGGAGCTCCGATCTCCTCTGGGAATAAAACGGGACCCTCAGGTACTTTCTGCTTACTAAAAAGGTAAATGTGATGTATGATTGAAACCAGGATACTTAATATTGCAATGCTAAGTTTTTAGTATGTAACAATAACCCTACCGTTAGAATAGTAAGGGAATCAGACGGTTCACGCCTCTGATAATGGACACCTTGTCGGGCATTATCCCGCTTATGCCATAGTCACTCACAAAGGAAATAATATGAAATCAATTACTAATATTGTTTTTACTGTTAAAATAAAGTTTTTAACAGGACAAGCCACATAACTTTTACCAAGGTTACCAACTGCCGTTTGATCCAGCGCAGTGATTTAGAAATATTAGGCTACTTGACCAGAACTTTTTGTAACTGGTGTCCTAAATCACTTTATAAAGGACACCCTGCAGCCAATCAAAATAGAGTATTCACCCAGACCATGGTATAAAGCTAATAAAGGCTCAAGGTCTATTTTAGCATTCGGTTACCCATATGCTGAGTGCAGTGCAGGTAAAGAAAGACCAATGTAGTCGAGGTCAAAGCAGCCCATACGCATACACAACATTGCCGTCACTTACACTCGTAGCCAGAGGGGGCAGACTTCTGGAATAAAGCTACAACATGTGCCATGCTACTTTAATGGGATGCCGGTGGTGTAGGTGGAGCAGCTTGTCCGATAATCCTGCTCCATCCTTGTCCCACTTCCCCCTCCTTACGTCCAGTGCTGGCAACACTGAACGTTTGGTGTTTGCAGAGTGGAGTTAGTCCCAATCCAATAGCAGAGGGAGTTTTTGTGGTCCTGTGTTTACAACATGAAGTATTATGCTGGTTTAAGCCAAACAAAATGTGTTGATGCTTAATCAGTATGTGAAATATTTCCATTAGAGCGTCTATAAATAATTATGCATGATTTAGTTTTTACTGAAGGAGTCGTGGGAACCTGTAGCTCGGGTTGTATTGCTCAGACGCTGCAGCTTGTTGATCAGGACAGGTTTATTATTATTTCACTAACGCAGGTAAACCTGTGGGGCTTTTTAAACGTAGCTCGGCTCCATGAAGCCGGATTGATCACCAGAACCGGGTCCTCTGAGCTGATGCTGCGAGGTGAAGAAATGTTCTGAGATGTCAGCCTGAAGCTACCTACAGATTGAGGGTATTCATAAAGGGTCATTCCACTGCTTTTTGTGGAACTACATGTCCTGCTGAGGATGTTTAAATCTGGACTGAATTATCCTGCAGAGCCTGAAGTTTGTTCTGTTCATAAACATGTATATACGGCTCATTTTATTATTATTATTTGCATCTGTACAGCATCAGACCTTGAGAGTAGTCCACCCCACCCTCAAAAAATGTTGGGGCTGGGAAGATTTCTTGATTTACCTTAACCCCTGTGTCATGTTCTGCCTCTCCAAAGCCAGCGCTGTTAAAGAGCAGTATAATTCCACCATAACAAATGGCGGCCATGTTTACTGTACACATCAGAAGCCAAGACATAGTGGAGTCCGTCAGTCGTCAAGTGGAGGCATAACATTCATTGTGTGTGTGCTCTGCAGCTTCAGATGTTTGGAGAGGGGGGATCATGAAGCAAAGTAAAACGATATTTGGGACAAACCCAGACTTAAAGCCCTCATGAAAGCCTTTGTAGGGCTTTTTTTGTGATGCTTTGCCCAGTCTGCCTTGGCAGCTTCTCTTCCCCAGGCACCATCCATCGTACAGCAACGTAAATTGAGTACTCGCGCTTCATTTTTCAGCCCCACAATCTTAGTTTTCCACTATTTCTGAAAGAGAAATGATAAACTCGAGGAGTCGTGTTGAGCTTGTAAAAGCGGTATGCTTGGTGAACTGCGGTGGGTAAACCGGTCACTCAGAGGGGAACTGACTGGCATGGACAGACAAATGACTTTTCTTCTTCTTTTTTGGAAAGTATGAATACTTTGGGTTGAAATGAGAACAGCAAAGCCTTAAAAAGTACATCTGGAGTGTTGATTTTGACTCCTCTGGCCTTTCAGACCCCAGAGAAACAGTTCCTGGAAAAAACTTTTTATGGCGAGTCGTTCATGGGAAAATCCGGGGCTGCTGACCACTGTTGCGTCACAGGCGTCATGGAGGGTCAGCCTGCCTGTGGTGTGGCCCTACGACCGCCTTCCTTCCCTTAGGCTGTACCTGAGGCAGCAGCTGGATGACGTAAATCCAACATTACTGGCTGAAACGCCCCATCTGTTGCCCACCGGGCTGGGGAAGGTGTCTTTCATTAGAGACACAAACATTTACAGTCCATTGTCCTGCAGGAATACTAAACTCCAACCAGACATTGCTGTGTCTGATGTTTCCTTTTAACTATGAGAAACAGTTTTCTCTCGACTGGAGGAACTCATGAGGTCTGAACCAGCGTGCGCCTATTCCTCAGAAAATTTGATCAAGTGGTCAGATTAGGAAATTAGACCATGTCATTGGTATCTGTGGGAAACTGCTGCAGTCATATGACCAGTGAGATGGATAGCTGTGGCTGATGGCTACAGGTACAAAACATTTCTGTATTTAGAATAGGCAAATTACCCCCAGAGGTTTTTACTGCTACCCGCACACTAGAAAGATACTAGATAGACTTCCGTAGCTGTCGAGGTCACATTTGCATTGTGTTCTGTCCAGTGACGTCTCAGAAGAATTTGGCCTGTTTAGAACCTGTTTTCAGATTGGTTATCTTAGATTAGCACACAAGGTTTAAGTTTAACCTCTTCTTTACTGAAAGGATTTGTAGATTAGTGCAGTACAGAAGATCTTTGCACATTCTGGGAAGCAGCAATCCTAACATGTAGACTAAAAACAAGCTGAAAGGAGTTCAAACCCCAGACAGTTATATTTAGTTCAATTCAAAGTTTATTTGTGTGGCACCTTAAAAACAACACCAGTTACCAAAGTGACCAAAGTGAAAATACAAATAAAAGACAAATATAGATAATAAATAGGAGAAATAAACCAGAAACAATCCGAGTTCCATGGGAATGTAACAGAACATGAGAACATCATTGTCACAATGGAGCTTCTGATTTTTTCTCCACTTGAAGCAAAGCACACAGAAAAGGTGTCGTTTGATGTCATGAAGGTCCTGCTTAGGGATGGGTATAGTAAATCGATGACTTATTAATCGATTGTTTAGATTTTGATTGATTGATGGAGTGCATCTTTAGACTGGTGCTGAAGTTGCATCTAAGCGCATATTTCCCAGTTTAGCCATTGTTAAATGGACTAAATGTAAGATTTTGCTGAAAAATATCTTTACAATAGCCTTTTTATTTGACACTTTATAATTAAAACATCGTTTTAAATATAGGCTATAAATATTTAATTTTGATATAGAAATATTAATGATTAATCAATAATCGATTGTTAATTTTCCTGACAATCAATTGAGATATCTTAATTAAATTCCCATCACTAGTTCTGCTGGTTTCCATGGAGATGAAGGAGGATTTATAGTGTATTCATTCTTCCTATCATATTCTGTTGGGAGTCACTTCTTTCTGGGTCCTCATGGTGTTTCTAAGGTAAATTTGGGGGCTGCCTCTATTTTCCTCTGCCCATTGATAGAGGCGTCCATCATCGACATCACATGATATCTACCTATGAAACACATCTATTAAACATCTGTAGACCTGCTCAGCTTCACTCTTTTAACTTCTGCACAGTTCCTCATCAGACATGACTTTACTCATGCTATCCTGGTTTCTACTGAAAAGGATGTGGTTCACTTTTAAGAGAAGATCACATTGATATTTTCAACTTGTGACCGAGTAAATATATCTTCACATTTGTTACTCGGGATGAACATTTTCCCATCCACCTCCCAACACTGCCCTTGAAAGAAGAAAAATAGATAAATAGATAAAAATATATAATAATAGATTATATAGTTTATATATTCAGAAGTAAGATATGTTGAGCTCTTGACTCTGATATGTCTGTAGTCATTTCACATGCCTCAGCTTTCTGTAGAGACCAGGACTAAACACACAACCCCTGTAGTTGTGAAGACAGACTTCATTTATTTCTATGTCATTTAGGACAGGAGGCAGAAACAAAATTAGCTCATCCAGAGGAGATTTAACTAAGAACAAGATTCCCGGACTTCCAGCGGCTGAAACACGGAACATTTCCTGTCCAGAAAATCAACACAACACAGAAACGTCTGACTAAGACGCAGACGTAGAAGCACGTGGAGTGAAAAGAGGGTCATGAAACAAACAGCCCGACGTCGGGGGCAAAGTCTTTCGCTCTTTCTCTGTCTTTGTGCCGGCGAGCTGCACGCCAGCTGGCCTGCTGCTGGGAAGTTTTGTGTGACTCATTACCACTCCAATGCAGGACACAATGCAGGGCCACACTTGTCTCCCGTCCTCGCCCAAACACGAGTCCGGCGTCACGGCTCCCATGCTGGGACGACGCCTCTCAGCTTCACCGTCCAGCGGCCTATCGGTGGCGGGGGGGCGGGTCACGTGACCGGTTTAAATGAGGCTGTCAGTAGGAAGTCTCCATTCATGATGTCTGTGGCGTTACCTTGGCAGCGCTTCACGGAAAGGGAAAAATGGGCACATTGCCGACTATTGATCTGAACCCTTTGACTACATGTGTCCTTAAAGCGTGCCTCTGTAGGTTTTTATTGCCCCCTCTGTTTGTTCTCTCTCAGACTGAAAGCCCCGGTGGCACCAGAAATGCCTCATTTGTCTCCGCGAAGATGTCTGTTCATTTCCATCATAAAGCCGATGCCCTTTGTCTTTTTGTCCGGCCGACCCGGAGGTGTGGGGGAGCCGCGTGGTTTCTAGAGGTGCGGCAAAGACAAGAAAAAGAAAAAAGGGAGGCTTCGTCCTGACAGAATAACATGTAGTAATGGAAAGCATATGCCGGGTGTCTTCGGAAATCCAGGTTGTAGACGGAGAGCCGGGATGAAGGCGCGCCGTGGAAAAGAGCTGTGGTGTTGTTCCCAGCTTAGAAGCATAATAAATACCCGCTGCATACCCAGGCAGATTAGAACGACTTAGCAAAAGCAACAACAATTTCTCTGTTTTTCTTCGCCCTCGCCGGGGTTTTCGTTTCAGCCCGTATCAGGTTGAGTCTGGATGTGGGAACCTGGAGGACACTGCCGGGGCCATCTGTGACTCTGCAGATGGCCCCGCTTGTTAAAGTGGGCCACCGTAGGACCCTGCCGACAGGACAATGGAGATTACTGGTGTCTGATCTGTGGGTTTACACACAGTCTGAGGACTGCGGGACGCAGGGAGGGGGCCTATCACACCCCTATTTTCTATCAACATCAAGGAATTAGAAAAGGCAAAGTCACTGAGAGAGATAACACAAGTCATGTCACGTTGAAGCCGAGCAGGAGGACTGAGGATCATCTTTTGTTGTGCAGGTCTTTCTTTGGTAGATCTCTAGTGGTAATCATTTACAGAGACCATAACAAGTCAAAGAAAAGAAAAAACAAGGCTTTTGTCCTTTTCCCCTCCTTCATTTTCACCATCGGATCATGCCCTTCTCCGTGAAGCACATTCCTGCAGTTTATTTAGTGCTTCTTCATTTTTGTTATTGTTGGTTTGGTTCCTAGGAATGATCCGTATGCTTAACAGCAGGACGGCTAGAGTGAGACATGCTGACGGAGAAATGAAGAAATCTTTCCCTTAACATCAATCCAAACAACTTGCAGTTGCAGTCATGCATAGTACGCATAACTTACTCCCGGTGTGTTTGGGGAGTATAGAGACCTTTTAACGCTCTTTAACCTTTAAAACTCGCTGTCGGCCCAGAACTTTATCACCGATTTTCTCCTCCACGCCTCAGGAACAGCGGTTTGTAACTCTGTGGGGTGAATCATGATGGGCAGCTTATCTTTTATGAGATCTATATAAGTTTCCCAAGTATTTATGGTGCGTTTGATTTGTCCTCGGAAGTCAGATTTTCCAAGCTCACAGTTGTAAATACAACATGAACGCCCACTCAAGTCGGAAATCCGACTCAGAAATTCAGGGTAGTCCCACCAACCCCGACTTCACCTTGTAGAGATGACTTCCCAACAAGTCAACAATGACTGAAACCAAGAGTAAACACATTTATGTTTAAAAGTACTTGTTTAACTGGACATATATTAGAGTTAAAGGTAGAGCATTAAGTTCACAAATTGCATGTTTGAAACGCAAAATAAAAGCATTGAATGTCTCTCTGTTAACACGAGAAGCTAACATGTTTAGCCTCTGAAATCACAACTAACATAGAGGAAACATGGCGGTTTTTAAGGTTTTCCTCAACTTGGAAGTGACGTCATTCCCAGTTCCGATTTCCGGCCTCCGAGCCGAATTGAATGCAGCATTGTGTCCCATCCAGGAGGTTTACAGTCCGGCCACAAAATGAGATGTTGATTCTGCGTCACCGTACTGTAAATTCACAATGATAACACCATTTTTATCATATCATTGCTATGCTGATAAAAGACCTGTTTTGACTTTGAAATTATGCTGAAGCTACTTCCTTTCAAACTTTCCACCAATCAGAGAGATTAAAATGTTTATAATGTCCAATCAGGAGCAGCCAAATATCAACAAGTGAGCATAAAGTTCTGTGTGTCTAAAAAGAAGAGAAATATGGTCCTCTATGGCTGGAATAAAGCCAGTAAATGTCCAATGCAGCGTGGCACCCAAACCATTAAGCTGGAGTTGGTTTTGTGAGTTTATGTATTTAAATCGTAGCATAAATAAATCTAAATAGCAGAAGTTGTTTTTTTTCTCAAAGCAAAAGTTATTTCTCCAAAGTATCTTTTGTAATAAATTCTTTTATGGTTCTATTAATACATTAATTTTACATCTACCTGAGGCTGCCCTGATTAAGTAATGTCTGGATGGTGACTGGGGTTGAGCTTCTACAAGCAAGCAAACAAGGGGACCAAAAGATGGCTTGGCCTTTGGCTTTTTAAGGGTTAATCCTAACAACTTGCAGTCATGCTCAGTCAGTCCAGACACCTCTGAACGCTCAGACATTTGTTCACGGCATATGTTTGCATCTCCATAGCGGCAGGATTCAGCCTGCTGGCCTGGGGGGTGGGGGGTCTGTTGGTTTGCGCTCATCCTGATCTTATTAAGAAGGTGTTTGCCAGAAAGTGAGAGTTGTAAGTGGTTTGCTGAGGCAGACTCCATGTGGGTGCAGTGAACTGACTCACTAGCCACAGACCTCAGGGTTCTTTTTACTCCACGGTAAAATGCAAAATACTTGAATCCACAACTTCTACTTTTGTCAGATTTTAATGGAAAAAGTAAAAACAAAACATTACAAAAAAAGTAACTTATTTTGAGACTTTTCTAGAAAGAAACTAAAACGCGTGTAGGTCCGGTGGCCTCTAATCTATTTTCTCTTTTTTACATCTTAGCGGTCTAAAACAGCCAATCAAAAAGCCCTTATTCAAGTCTCATCCGTCTCTGGTCAAATCTGTATCTTCAGTGCAACACAGAACAAATCACATCACATAACTAGAACAAACAGAAATGAAATCACAATAATAGAAAAACGGTTGCAACACGGTAAGTGGTCTGTTTTAACACGGCCGACGTGCTGGGCTCCGTGTCAGCGGATTTATCAGAAAGCTGAACGTGTGTCTGTGATGTGTGTGCCTGTGGGATCATCTACTGCAGATAAGGTTCTTCCAAGTGTAGGTTTTGGCATCACATTGAATTTTGAGTCATTGCACAATGATTACTGGACCAGTTCTCTTCCCACCGCTTTTGTTTTTCTGACCTGTTGGGAAAGATCCAAGGCTAAGGTATCCTAGAGGGATTTAAGCCTCCCTCAGCCGTGAAACACCTCGTAATTTATGTGGATAGCCCTGTGAGGGAGTAAAGCTGACACAGAGAGCCTGTCAGGAGACTTTGAACACAAATGCTGCGTATCTGTGGTCTCCATTGTTTATCTCAGGCATCGTTTTTGCATTTTATACGGTTAGTTGGATGAGTGCAAATCTCTGTTAATCAGCTCTGATCTTATTTTTTGTTCATAGAAGGAGATCCTCACAGCAGCAAGCAAGGACGTTTAAACCGTAAATATGGTCGGGTCTAATTTTTCCCACATCAGGTGGTGTAGCTTCATCGTTCAATTGAGGTTTTTTTTAACATCTTCTTTATTTCTTTTGTCATTTGAAAACTTCATTGCAAGTCGGACACGTTTTTCAGATAATATTATGTCCATGAAAATAACCTACAGAGGAAAAAGGGGTGTACAAAATGTATATATACATAAAGATGCACACAGGTATTCATATATGCATATATACGCCCATAAACATACAGGAGTACATTGTGGAAGGAAGAAATAAGCAAATAAGTAGGGGTTTCCCAAAAAATAGTTTTTCATCAGAACTGAGATTCTTGTTTATCAAGATTCTGAATCTTTTTTTTTTTTTTTAAAGATTTAAAAATCATCGACTACTTTTTAAAGTGACAAAGATATGTTAAACTTTGCAACATTTAAACCATTTTTTAATGAAAAGGATCAGTTTTCTTTCAACTAATGAATCGATTCCTCAGCTGTTTCTGGCTAATGGAATAACGGAGTTATTCAGCACGTTTTGTTACTAAAAGAGGATTGAATTTGAACTAAGATGGGTTTGAATCGGGAATCGATACAGAATCTAATCCTTTCCCCAAGAATCTGAATTGGATTGAATCGTGAGTCGTTGTGAGATTCACATCCCTACATACAAGTTATACAGTTTTTGAATGCCCACCTCAGGTATGAATAGATAAAACATACATAATAAAATGTACCTCTGAAGTAGGGCTGCACAAGTAATCGAATTTTGATCGTGATTACGATTTTGGTGGCCAAAATTAAATGAGCTTGATCGTCAACGATATTAACATTAAAAATACGAGGTCCGCTGCTGCATCTCTTTAGCCTGGCTATAGCGACTATATTGCTGTGAGCATATAGTCTGGCCAAGACTAATACAGAAACTGTTTCTCAGAAGGGACGGTTGACCCGTCTCCTTCAAATGTCG
>JBBBVT010000015.1:23973486-23986157 GCA_037177035.1 Craterocephalus eyresii
TTCATTCTCGCGTAAAAAACGCTCAAATCAAGCGAGTTGACACTCGGTATTCGCGCGTACAAATCTATGCGCAGACGCGAAAAGCTGCTGTTGGTGTGAACGCGGCGTTAGGTTCGCTGCTTTTTAACACCATCAGCATCCTCATAGATATCTCACAGTCCTCTTGTTCATGATTAGAGGCTCTTTAGAGCCGCAGCGGAGCTTCAGACACACAGATTTCCACTGAGGCCTGCCAGGGTGGGATAAGCTCGCAACTCCCAGTGATGTCACTCTGCCCCGGCTACAAAGTTGATGTGATTACCATCTTAGAAATCCCTGTCAAACCGCAGAGACTAAATCACTGAACTCCCCCCTCCGTCTCACATGACGAAGCCCTCGCTGCTCGTCTCCGAGCGTCTCGCTGTGACTTCCTCGTTCCCGTCCAGCCAGGTTCGCCCGGCTGTGATGGCATAACCAGTGAGGCCCAACTAATCACAGTCACTTCCCAGGAACCGCCCCACTCTCTCAGACAGGGGCTTGTCTCGCCCGCTTAATCTGAAAACATACAACTTGCTAAGGTTTGACAGAGTTTTCCCCCTCCCCATCTCCCATGAAACGTGCCAATTAAAACCCTGTATCTTCTTTAAAGGGAGCTGGTTGTTCGCTCAGAACCGCCGGAGCTGCACCAGTGGCTCTAAAAGCATTGTTGGCTATTCTGTGCGCTCGCATTCCTGCAGCTCTCTGACCACACATGAAGGCTGAGGCAAGCACACGGAGCAGCTTTCGGATATTTACTGTTTCCGCAGAGCCGAGGCAGATCTGAGGCATCGGGAGGCAGATTGATGATCCTCTGACAGTGTTTTGACTCTGGGAAGTCCAGGAATTAAGAGTTTAATTGACAGCTGAAATCAGCGGAGCCCAGAGGGATTGTTACGGGGCTCGGAGGCGAAACCACACAAACAAACCGATGACTCCCTTCGGCTAGATAAAAGCTCATCTGATGGGAGGGGCTGCTGGCCATGCATAGCTGAATCTGGGGTCTTTCATATGTGGAGAAAGGATGTCTTTGACCCCCCCTCCCCATCCCCGCACACGTTCAGAATTACACTTATGCACGTTTCTCCCTGTGTTGCATTTAAAAGGAGCCTAATGCTCGGGTTTGGTAGCCCCCCCTCTGCCTTTCTCAGGGTCTCCAGCTCTGCAGAGACTGATCAGATGGAAAGTTTTAAGCACCCTGGCCCCTCAGGAAGGTCAAAGTTAGAATTGGAAGATGTAGGTTTATGGCTGTTTGATCATTAACCCTTAAAACTCTACAGCGCAACTATTTCTCAGGAATGGCTGTGAGTCTCTGTTGAGTCAATTTTGATGGATAGTTTACCCTTTAGATGATCTGCGGAGGTTTTTATCCGGTCCAGAAGGTTTATAATCCAGCTGTAAAGCATAAAGTTTATTCTCAGAGCCTATCTATAACGCCATTAATTATCTGTGATGTGGAAGATGTGGAAATAAAATCTGCTGTTATATTGTGGGATTTTCTCACATGAGGGTGTGATCTGAGTTTTTCATGGCATCTGGGCCAAATGGCCAAAAAAAGTAAGACATGAGTCAAACTGCTGCCACTTCCTGTCTGTGAGACGTCACCTGAACTGGCAGGATGTCGCCTCCAGAAAGTCAGCGACAGCTAACAAACAGAAACACCAACGTTGACCAAGAAATGAGGAAATGCTGCCCTGAGTGTCTCTGGAAAAAATGAAAAAGCTGCCTCCCTTAGGAGGGTTAAAAACGATGAGGAACTTCTGTTAGACTCAAAATAGGAAAAATAAATGTTTAAAGGGATACTGTGAAACTTCTGACCCAAACATCAGTCTAATTGGAGTAATGATGGATGGTTCCTGGGGTCATCATACAGCGTTTGATGAGTGTTAGCGCTCCGAAGCCACTGCCCTCTTCAGAAACCAGACGTTGTAACTTCATGGTAGCGGATCCGTCACACATGGGATCATGTGACCTGCATCGATTTACTTTTCCACATCTTCTAGCAGCTTTCATTCAGAACAACAGCAGACCTGATGAACTGCAAAACGTTGCATGATACGTCTGTGGATAAATGCCGCTAGTTGAAGCTAATCGGCTACAGACCAAAGCTAACGTGACTCTAAACCGTTCTGCACCAAATCCCAATCTGAAGACCCCTACATCTAAATAATAATATATTTTTAAAATGATATTTTCCTTGTGACCTTTTGAAATTTATGACATGCACTACATGATTAGACATATTCCCTCTGGAAAACATGAGCTTACATAACAAGAATCTAACTTTCCACCAATCAGAGAGCTTGGATTGACTGAACTGTTTTATGCATGAAAGAAAACTTAATGTTCCACTGTGGCTGGATTAAAGCCAGGAAGATGTGTCAGATGCACGTTGCTGCCAGAAAGCAGCAGCATCAATAGCTAAGAACAGCTGGAGGAAAAGTTTTATCATGTTGGTAATAATCTCTGTTTTCTTATTGTGGTTCACCTTTTTGCTACTATATCTAGTGATACATTCATTTTACATCATTTCAGTCTCATAATCTGACAACCGAGGCTGTCCTGGACACACGATGTCCGTATGTTGGCTGGGATTAAGAGGGTCGAGCTTCTACATGCAGGTTTACATCAGTGGAACCAAAAATAGCACAAAACGGCTTAGATCGTAAAGGGTTAAAATCTAATCATATTCCACTATTCCCAGGAGTTTAATGGGCTTTATACTTATTTTCATTCCTTTCTCGGTTCCCATCCTGGTGTCACCAGATGTCTTTATAACTGAATAAATGTTTTTATTTTATCTTGCTGTTGTCACATTGTTTGCTTACCGATTAGAGCTGGATTCACTGAGGCTAATGCATTTGACTCGGACCGTGAGGTGTGCGGCATGTCGCAGTTAAACTAGGGCAGAACTGAAGTGCAATACACCGAGATGAGTTTAAACACCACATTTCACTGTGGGCAAACACTCTAGGCAGACGTTAGCAATCATATCAGCCTGGAAGGTCAGTCAAAATTACATCTGTCCTTCAGAAAAAACACTCATTATGAAATTAAAGTGGGTGTAATTGTGCCCAGATTGTCCTAGCTGCTAATTTAGAAGACCTGCCTGTAGTTTAGTCTGTAAGGTGGCTCCCTTACAGACAAGTTGCATGAGATTTCATGAGGAGAGAGGCGGAAACTCCGGTTAGGATTCGGAGGATTAGGATTCCTCGGTGTTGCCGGGCAGGGCGAGCTAAAGCCGAGCTTTATACTGGCCTGGCTTTTTGTGCTGAGGGAGACACATCATCAGGCTGTAACTACTCTCAGACAGAAACATGGAGGCAAAAATGCTCGGCTTCCTGCACTTTTCCTGCAGAACGGACAGATAAAATGAGAAGAATTCACTTTGTTTTCACTGTTTTATACGATCTGTTAAAGCTGCCTGATGCACGTGCAGGATGATGGGGAAAGTGTGCACGTGATGAGCCCAGTGCACGACTGGCTGAGTGAGGAGATTATGTGTGTAAGTGGGTAAAGGCAACGAAACAAGAAGACAATGAAATCATCTTGCTTGGTTGGCTTCAGTATTGAGGTCGGCCGTGTTTTGAACAGCCCTCCTTTCTCCACACACACACACACACACACACACACACACACACACACAGTGCTGAACACACAGTAACAATGCAGAGCGACACCATTGGCTATCAGACCACGCACTTCTGGCCAATAGCAGCAGGTGCAGATTAAACCGTATTTAGGTCCCCAGAGAGCCTGATTTTTTCCTCCTCTGCGTTTAATACAAACTCGTACCCGTTTGGAGCTGCAGCCTCTTCAATAACCAATCGAATCAGACTATTTCCGTCTGAGTAAATGTATCTTATTTAGCTGCAGGGTTCAGTTATCTCAGAGCCGGCTGTTATTGATAACCTGCTGACATTTACTGGTAAGATCAGAAGCAGCAGCCGATGTCGTACGCTTGTTCAAACCCCGCCGCACATCCGGGCTGATGTCATGTGAGCTTTGCTTCTGGTTGCATAATGCAGGGCTGGGTTTGAGGTGACTTCATAATCTCCTGGCAGAGCGCATCTGTGTCACTGGTATTTTCTGAGGGACTGAAGGTGTTTTTGAAACATGAGCTCAGGTGAAAATGGTCAGGGCATGCCTGTGCTGAAAATAGCTCGGTAGTGGAACAAGGATCCACGGAGGTTTTAGCGCGTTGTCAGAGGAAAAGTTCATGAAATAAGAATTCTTTATTGATAAATATATTGCACACAGAACCTAAATCACACACATATTTATACCAAGTATGAAGACTAAGCCTAAGCAGAAGTTCCAAATATTGCAGTTCCCTCCTCCTCCACTAGGTGCTGCTGCAAAACAGAACAATTCTCCACAGACCCCCATGTTAAAAAGGCCAACTTTACAGCAGAATTAAACATGTTTACAGCCTGGTTCAAAAAAACATTTTAGCTTTTAAAGGACAGGTTTACCTTCATGACAACTGTGAAAGGAGTGTAAAAATTCAAATTTTAGATGTTATTTAATCCTAAAATTCCTCATAATTAGGGGTGTGTCGTTTTGATTGACAGGTACCAGATATTCAAGAAAACGAGGCCAAAAGTTGCACAACCGTGGTTTTTAGCCACTAACAGCGCCTTATGCCCGCCTTCCTCCGTTATCTCCTGGTTAGCTTTGTTAGCTCATAGCTCAGAGTTTGATGGATGTTAATGATCCCTCACCATCCCCCCCCCAACCCCGCCCCCCCCAGTCGGCACATCCTTTTCGGCCATTTTTGGCCTTTCTGGCAGTCATGAGACTCGGTGGGAACCAACCGCCCAATGAGCTTCATTTCAGATCTTCAGAAACCTATGGCTCATGTAGTTTTAGCGTTCGTCCGTTCATTTTACAGTCATATAATTAAGCCACTTTGTGTTTATCAGTATGCTGTTGTGTGCATAATTAATAAGTGTGTTCCGTTATGTTGTGACTAAGACAGTAAACAAAGAAGTCCCATTGTAGTGCGTCATCAGTTTCACCCACTGCAGCTGATGAAGGTTTGGTTGGACATTTTACCACAAACACAGCTGAGCACTGCCGCCCAAACCAAGCACATTTACAACCACAGAAATGTTCGAAGTCATAAAGTATGTCTTACCTTTGCTGTTTTGTGATCGAATCTTATTTTTTATAGCTGGAAAATCGCTGCTGAAGCCTACTCCTCTGACTCTAAAATGACTGACAAAGGACATGGTTATTTGTTTTGGCATGGAGTGTACCATCTTCTTGCTATATACTATCTTTAGGTTTATTTCCTTCACTGGTGTGCTTATGATGAATTTAGGTGAATTTAACCCTGTTTCTTTTTACTCTTGGTCAGTGTCTGTGTCAGTTATCAAAAAAAAAGAAACGCTGTCCAACGCCCCCCTTTAGAAATGCTACTTTAACCAGAAGGTAAATTAAAATGAGACGACTTGTACGTGTGATGTTTACAAATTCCCATGAAAAGGAAGAAAAGTACTGGAGGTTATGTTCTGGCTCCTGTTAAACACGTAAAAAATCTTTCATATCAGCAACAATCTAGCATGCAGAACTTAAAACGGTGCTACACAGATGGCACGCAAGCCTCTCCGCACATATGAGGTTTCTTTTTGGATATTCCCCAAAATGCAGTTGCACCCAGGAACACATAACCTACAGGTATTATCCCTCGCAGTGCTCGGGGTTAGATGTTGGCAAGAAGTAGCAGGATTCCCAGCACCGAGCGAGTTTTCTGCTATAACATGAGAACATGCAGGATTGCATCATAGCAGGGCAGCGTATTAAGTTTCACTCCCCAGCACGTTATGGTTTCAATATGCGAGCAGCCCGCCGCTTCCTGCAGCCCTTTCCAGCCTAATACCAGCCCTCATCCTCTGCTTGTGCAGCTTAAACTTCAGTGAGGAAAATATTAAAGGAAGCATGTACTTTGGGTTTTTCCAGACCTTAAACGACTGTTTTCCTGTGTGGTTTGTCGCAGCTCATATCCATGATTGCCCCGCGCTGGAAATGGAAACTGAGTCTCTTTACAAGTTTTTTTTTTTGTCTGTAGTGTTAAGCCGTGTATTTTTTATTTCGGATTATTACACTGCACCATAAAAGTGCAGATTTGATGGTGTTGGTTCCTGGCTGGATGGTTTCTGGAATAGTAAATAACTCTCCGTGCAGAAGGTGGACCGCTGGCTTTTTTACACAACCAGCCATCTGGGAATGGACACTTCACTGTAAACCACCTGCAGGGTAAACTCAGCTCTTCCTCTCTTTGAGGGGGGTGTTTGCTGTTTATAAAACCTCCAAACTGAACGTCCCGAATGCTTTTGAGCATGAAGAAGCATCATTGGCCTGCTCTCGGTGAGGGTTTGCCCCTTGGCTGGGCTCGTACTGCAGAAATCTTGCGGTTAGGCCTCTGCTGAGCTCGGCAGGCTCTGCCCAGTCTGCATCAAATCCCAAGCGAAGGGATTCATTATAACGCAGCGTGTGTTTTATGAGAACTCAGCTGTTAGTCAACAGAAAGCCGTGCGGCTGAGGGATGTAAATCTGACATTCCCTGAGTGGTTCACACATTATGGTTAATGTGTGAAGTGTACACAAAGCCACCACACAATCAGCCACAGAAAAGGTCTGTCAGATTTTCTCAGAGCAGAAAGATAATACGGAGAGGAGCTTAAGAAGTTGGAGGGAGTAAAGAAGAAATTCCTCTCTCCTCGCTGAACCGTCTACAACTCTGCCTTTTGTCCATGTTCTCCCCCTTTTAACGGCCTCTTTGCCTATTTGCCCTGCGTTATGGGAAGGGACGGGCAGCCCTCTCACATCATCCTGCAGGCCAGGATCATGTGAAGACGCGCTGGCCGGTGTGTTATCTATATAAGGTAAAGAAATCCTCGGATCACAGAGGCAGAGAAAAAAAGAGCCCAACTAAAATAACGGGTTGTGGGAGCCACCTTTAATGCATCAGGACACATATCCGGCGTATCAGGAGACATGAACCACTCTAAAACCTTTTCTCACTCGGAGGCAGCTTCCTTTTTTCATAGCTCTTCACGCACTTTTGCACAAAAATAAACCTGTTTCCAATCTTTTACTGGTCTTTTTGAAATCTGGCCGTCCAATGAAATCTCAGTTGACTCTTTTGAGATCTCCATGGTGATTTACTTGCTCTCCGGCTTTAACTGCTGCCGCAGCCTCTGTTGAATGATTCATCATCAAACTAGCAGCTCCCTTTGTGTTTCCTGTTTGCGTCGTTAGGCTTAACTGATTGAGAGAATCTGAATCTGCAATCAATGGAAATTTAAAGCCCTTCTGCTGAGTTTTGAAATCCCCTAAAGAGAGCTAATGTTGCATCCTGTCTCTTCTCTGAGATCTCTCCAGCCAGTAAAAGTCAGTCAGATGTTGTGTGTCTTGCTCCGTCCCTTTCTTTCTTTTCGTCTCTTCCTCTGGTAATGCTGCATCAGCCGTGGTGCGCGTTTAAAACAGCCGACACGCTGATGTCTGATTGTGACGCAGTGCTGTAAAGTGATGCACAGAGATGGAGAAAAGCTGTGAAGTGCAGTTTCTCCATCCAGGGATGCTGCATAATTGATGTTTATATAAGAGTGATAATTCCTTGTAAATTCAGAATCAAAGTTAGATTTGTGAAAAATGACCATTTTAACACTTAAAGGAGCTATACATGATGTTACGTCCGGCTATTTTAGGTAGTGAAACCAGCTAGTTTTTAGCTTTGGCGTGATGCTTTTTCTCTGCCAATGGGGTTAACTTCCGTAACTTCTGGATTCCCTAGGGGACATTTTAGTCGCTAACTAAAATGTCCTGGACTCGTACATATGCGCAACCAATGAGTCATTCGTTTTTATGGACTTAAAAGAGGTAACTTAAAAGGGGCCTTCCTTAAAAGGAAACCATTTTTCTAAGAAAGATTAAAATAATATCAGGTATAGCTACTTTAAAAAGGTGGAATTACCTTTTAGAGCACATCATCTGAACCGTGTGTCTGACATGCACAGAAACAATAAGGACACATCAAAACTGGAACTTTAAACAAACCGCACCAGGTCGCTCCTCTGGTTCACACCGGGCGCAAATGGGTGTTCATAATGCTCAAAATGAGCCATAGCATCCATGGAAATGGATCATTGTTGTAAAAACAATTAATGTTTGAAGCACACATCAATGTTCCAGTCAGAGAGTTTCAGCTTTTTTAGCTAATCAGTTTGCAGACGTCCAGAAAGTCTGAAGCAACTGCTGAAACAAGCGGTTTAAAAGTATATGCAGTTTTTTTATTGCTTCTTTGGCTAAAAATAAAGACGATGTTGCATTTTTTAAAACAAGTCGTGTGGACTTGAGTGCTTTCCGTTGTCCTGTGTGCTGTAGGAAGTCAAATCTAAACTTAAGGTGGTCTTCCAGATGTTTGCTTTGATGAGGAAGTTTTCAGCCATCTCTAGAGTTCACGGGCACAATATTAACGCAATCTATTGTTTGTCACTATCATCATGCACCCTGGAATCACATTTTTCTGCCATCTGGTTATAAATTGCTGCTTTATTTCCAGGTTTGGCTTTTCATGAATAAGAGGGCTGGGCGCTGAACGTTCGCATCGTTACAAAATATTTCTATCATACACACACTGCGTCGGCTGAAGCTCAGCTTGTCTGAAAGAAACGTGAAACTCTCTGAGACATACTACACCTCTGGGAACAGCCGCTGCAGGAAACTCTGTCCGGCTTCTCTGTAAAACACAATGCAGCTGCTCAGGTCGGTTCAGCGCTTCAGGAGCTCCTGCATCTCCGGAGGCCTCAGGCTGGCTGCTTAAGTATGCAGGATGAACAGCATTAATGCCACGGGGTATGTTAAAAGGATATGCAGTTGTTGGTGTGTGTGTGTGTGTGTGTGTGTGTTAACCATGCAGTCTGCAAGCATCCCTCTCAGATACTCCATAGCTTTATGAACTGTGGAACTGTAGCACAGCTCGGTGGCTCCAGCTTCCTCCCCGATAAGTAGATGGCGGCCGACTGCTGCGTTCACGGCTTGCAGCCTTCCACATACAAACACAAGAAGGACTGACGCTGACGTGCAACACCTGAGATTAACTCGATATTTCCTCATTGGTGCATCATTTACATTTTAGCCGCAAGCAACAAATCTGTCGGCCAGAAGGAAATACTCGTCGTCCTTTTAATGTTCCTTCTGTGCAGTTCTTTCTTTCTTTTTTATTTTTCATTGGAGGGAGTCTGAGGAGAATAGCCACGGAGTCACGTTGCTGCCATTCCAGTCCTCTGCTGAGAATAGACCCCCAACAGATGCAGTTTATTCTGGTGCAGTTAACACTGTCTGGACTACACACCCACACACATTACAACATCCACAAGCCTCTTTCTTTATAAGAAGTATCAGAGAGACGGTTCATTCATTGGAAGCAGAGACAAAGTTTCATTTTCCTTTATCACCTGGTGATCTTTGTGCAGAGTAGCTAACATGAGGTGTTTTAGCTGGTTGTTAACAAGGCAGAACAGGTTGGTGAGCGAGTCTGACTTTTATCCTGGCAGCAGAAACATTTTGCAGATCCAGATGAAAGACTTTTCTGCGGATTCTGTGTTCATTCCTTCATCACTCGAACTCAGGAAAGAATGAAAGGAACAAAAACACAGTTTAGGTCAGAGAAGGGGTGGATCTTCAGTTCAGTTCTTTGTTTACTCAAAATGCAATATAAAATACATTTAATTAAAATATGTTCAGTGAAAACGGGACTCCCCAGCAGCAGCTTTTGTACAAAGATGCAATCATTTTATCAATTAAAAAGATATAATCGATGAAATTCTTAAAGGGATGCTGTGTAACTTTTGGCCACTAGGGGCGCTAAACCTGTAACTGCCAACAGGCCCCACCACACTGTCACAAAATAATGTGACACTGTTTTCATCTTCTTACTTTGATCAACCATGACTAACTTTGGATGGAAAAGAAGGAAATAGTAGCACAAAGCAGTCTTCTTTGTTTATAGAGGGGGAGTGTAAAGCAAAGCCACAGGTCACATGATCCACGAGAGACGTATCCGCTCCTGGAACTTTACAATGTCTGGCTACTGAAGAGGGCAGGCGCCTCAGAGCGCCGACATGTGTCAAACACTTTATACTGACCCCAGAAATCCTCCATCATTACCCACATTAGGCTGATGTTTGGGTCAACAGTTAGACGTATGTCCCTTTAAGCATTGTCAGTTAATTATGTCCATCCATCGTTTATGGTGAAGCATCAGGATGAAATTGACAAACGAGGAGGAACCCGAAATTTCTAAGCTGGAGAGGGTCCTGGGAAAAAACCTCCCTCACTGTCCAGAAACTGCAGATACCAGAGACTGTTGTGTGTTAGATTGAGCAGAAAATAAAACAAAAATTAAAAGTAAACTGGCTCGTTGAGCAGCCGAGGGAGGCTACAGATTTCCTCCAGGTCTCCCCTCCTTTCTCTGACCGCCTCATAAAGGCCTCTAGAATTGAAAAAAGCGGATAAAAAAATAACATAAATAGGAAATTTAGGATATTTTCTTATTGAAGTGTAATTGTTCACATCCATCACATGATTGAAAACATGAGGCGGCTGCATGAAAAAATAAATCAGAAAACAGGTTTTCGCTGAGGCCTAAACAAACATTTCCTGCATCTCACAGTCATCAGAATAACCATCAATTACGGATGCAACAATTCATTGATTATCAGTTAATCGTCTATAAGTATAAAGATTATAAGATAAAAATAAATTATTTGCAATTAATCACATTTTGACACTATAATAATAGTAATAATATCTTCGATTGTGTTGTTCTTGCTGTTAAAATTAATGTTTTATTAAGGAATATGATTTGCATTTTAGGGAAAGAAAAGGTGCAGTGCTCACTGGATCAAAAGAGTTTTTATATTTCTCAGCAAAATAACAGGTGCTCTTTGAACTCGTGGCCGAAAATCATTATGAAAAAGAAGAAAGATGAGTTGAGGCACTCTGAAGTTGCAAAAAGAATTTTGCTTGGACAAAAATAAATTTTTTGCAACCTCAGAGTGCCTCAACTCATCTTTCTTCTTTTTCATAATGATTTGCATTTTCTTGGAAAGGAACCTGTTGATTTAGAGGGAAAATCAGCTTCTTATTGATCATTTATCGATCAATTAATGAATTACTTGATAATTTGCATCCCTACCATCAATGTATCGGGTTAATTTCCAAATTCTTACGTTAAAGCGTGATGCTGAAAAGGTTCAGCTCAACAAACATGACATTGTTCTCATGAAGATCATTCACCATCAGTGCGGGAATCTCCCCTTCCTGTTGTCGTATTTGTGTATCATCATCATCATGCGGACATGCAGAGAGTCCGGTTGAGACAGACATCCTGTAGTTGCACACACCGACACACATTCCTGCCCCTCTGGCCGACACACCCACCTACAGCCACATGCTGTTTGTTCAGCTGGAGGGGGAGATCCTCCTCTGCTCTCAGAGAGGAAGTTAAATTCCATCGCTGTGCAGGAGCCTCTCCCGTGTCAGGGCATGGACGGCGGCAGCTACAGCAAGCAGATGTAGTATTTTTCAGCCATGATTTGTTTTCCTGGGTTGCGACCTTGGGAGCGATTTAAGGGCTTGTGTGTTTTTATTACTTGGCTGCAGCTCCCACAGGTGCTTCGGGGGGAAAAGAGCCCGACTCGCTTGTTGTTATTATGCTCCTACGGTTTCCTCCAGAAACCAGGCTGTTTTGCCTTTGCCTCCTGTAAAAATGAGAGGAAATATAAGGAAGTGAGTCCAGAGAGACCCGTTGATAAGAGCTCGACCTCGTTCAGGGTAATTTATTATCTTCCCCGCGTACGCTCGGCCTCGCGGCTCCTTCCCAGTTTGGGTTTCCGTGCGTTTGCTGGAAAGCTTGTTTGTTAATCTGAGAGTCTGTGCAGACTTTTCAAAGTGAGTCACAGTGAAAGTTTTATTTAAAACTTCTTTCCTGGTCTTATCTTTACGTTTTAGCCTGGATGTGGCCCGTCTGTGACTGTCATGTTGTTGAGAAAGACCATCTGGTGGAGGTTGGATTCCATGAGAAACAGCTTGTCTGGATGGAGATAACTTTTTCCCCTCTTCCACCTCTGCTGCACGCCGGTGGTCTTGTATATGTGCAACCACCCAAACTGACAGGAGAGCAAACGCAACCAGGAAAAGAAAAGCCTGGAGTCTGTGATTTGTAGATAAAACACACTGAAAATCCTCCCAGCAGCAGAATATTCCAGCGTTTACCTTCTAGGTCTGCTGGTTGGACATGCATGTGTGCAGGACCTGCAAGCCAGATGTGTCTTTTTATCTCTCAACTTTTTTCAGACCAGTAGGAATTCATAGATGAACCTCTGTTGATGCCTGGGTTTATAACATTCACAGATCATGGTAGCAAATCCACCTTTTAGTATCCTTTTTTGCCATCAGAACTATCTTAATTCTTGGTGTGATGATCCAACAAGGTGATGGAAACCTTCCTCAGAGGTTCTACTCCATATTACCATGACAGCATCACACAGTTGCTGCATCCATGATGAAAATCTCCCGTTCCACCACATCCCAAAGGTGGAATATTGGACTGAGATGTGGCGGCTGTGGAGGCCGTTGGAGTCCAG
>JBBBVT010000015.1:23990119-24001734 GCA_037177035.1 Craterocephalus eyresii
GTGTGTGTGTGTGTGTGTGTGTGTGTGTGTGTGTGTGTGTGTGTGTGTGTGTGTGTGTGTGTGTGTGTGTGCGTGTTAGCTTCAGACATAAAAACGCTCTAATAAGGAAAAGAAGCAGGCGGTGATGGACTCAGCCAGATTTTCCACCTTTTTTATTCCCTCCTCATGAGCAGCTTGTGTGTTTGCGGGGCCGTGTGGGTGTGGCGTTGGGAGCCACCAGGAACTGTACGGTCTGATCCCCTTCATTGTTTCCAGTGAAAGAACTGCTGGCTCGGCTCCGTCCTCCCTGCCAACTGTGGGTTTATGCTGAACCGGTCGGGTCTCCGGCTTACTCTGATCCCAGCAGGCGGAGATGTTCCAGCGACGGTTCGGCTCGGCTCAGACCGACGCCACTCCCTCCCCATGACTTTCCCACAGACACACGCAGGTTATTCGCTGCAGAGCCGACCTCAGCCCGGCCATATTTGTCAGCTAAAGTTAGGTTTCTGCCCTCGCCCTCGCTCTGCAAACCACACCTTCCCCATGTCTGCGCTCAGAGCTTCCTTCTTTCCCCTCACTGTGTTTCTCTCCCTTCACAGTCTGTCTGATCTGCTTATTGTGCTCCACGGGAGCGTTGAGTGATGCCAGCAAACTGGAGAAACCAGAGTCTTAGGCTCACCCAGTTTACACAGAAAATCCTGGTGTGATTTAACCTCTCAGACATTTACATAACAGTCTGCGTGTTCCTGCATCTTCAGTCAGCTTACGCAGCATCTGTAAAGGTGTGAGGGAAACTTCCAGATGCTCAGAGTTGTTTCCATAACCTCTGCGGCTCCGTCTATGACCCGAGACTGGAGCTGCGTACACTCCTGCACCCTCTGACCTCTCGGCTTTTCACACACTGAATAACAAGTTGATGAATGAGCGGCAGCAGCAGACGAGCTTCCAGTGTCGGGAGCTGGATGTGTTTAAAAGGTCGTACTCCAAACATCAGCTCAGAGTGATGGTTTTATCTTTTACCGCCACGCCGAGCATGTCTTTTTTTAGGTTGTTTATGTGTGAACACAAAGAGTCTGGTAGGAAATGAAAGGAAAACCCAACACTTTTGTAACTTTGTGTAGGTTTTTGGCCACAGAGGGCACTAAACCTGTAACTTCACTCAGGCCACACAGCACCGTCACAGGATTAAATTCTCCAAAGTTTTTATCTTCTTACTTCATTCAGCCGTGATAAACTTTCCGTCAAAGCAGAGCCTCTGTGTTTACAGAGGGAGAGTCTAAAGGCCCATTTATGCTCCCTGACGGACGTAAAAAAGGGACGTCCGTTGCAAACGTCTATTCTTATACTTCTATTTGTCTTTTGTGTTGCTACGACTGACCTCCACTAGGGGGCAGTGCTGAGTTTATAGTTATCTCTGCGATACAATGTTGGTTTCAGACACCGGTTGGCGGCTCTACAGCGCTGCTAAAAAGTTGTTTCTAACCACCAACACTTCCTGAAAAGCTTGTGCAACTTCTACTCTTTTTGTTCTCGTCTTCATTCTTCTTCTACGGTTTCCTCTTCCCGCTTATCTTCTTCTTAGGTTTGTTTCTGCTCCACTATGCTCAACACTGCCACCGTTGTTTCCAGTGGAATTACTCAGTCTTCTGCGCGAATGACGGATGCGTAAGGAGCCTGAAAACGCACCAATTCATTGCGTAATTGACACAGAAGACGGATGAAACTGTTCGTGTGTCTGCTTCATCGGCATCTAGCATAAATGGGCATTAAAGCAAGGTGCTGCAGGTCACATGATCACCTGAGAGACAGATCCGCTCCTGCAAAGCTACTATCTGGTTTCTGAGGGCGGCAGCTTCCTGAGAGCGCCGACATAAAACAGTCTACATTGACTCCAGAAATCATTCATTATTTCTCACATTACGCTGATATTTGGGTCAAAAGTTGCACGGTGTCCCTTTAAGATCCAATATCCAGTCCCATATTTTACTCGACCCTTCTCACCTTTGCTTTACATGTTCATGCAAAGCCTGGGATGTCCTCATGTTTTACAGATAAGCTTTGATCCGGGTGGTAATCCGGATCATCCCCAAATTATAATTACATCTTCCATACTCAATTCTGGAGATTTCATGAAAATTTGATCAAAATCCGTCTATAACTTATGGAGTAATGTGGTAATTACTGGTTACCTGCATTAACAGGGATTCACTCTACAGCAGTGCACCGGTTCGAAAGCTAACAGGCTATGTTTGACATCAGAAATGCTCCCACGTTGATATCGTTTAAGATGACAAAGCGTCCTCTGTGAAGAGGAATATTTTATTATGAGAGCGACATGCAGTAACAAAAGGCTCAGTTCAGCGCGCTGGTTTGGCAGAGGAAGCCTGATGAAAGATTAATCTCATTTGCTATTCTTTTCTTCTTTTTCTTGGCTCTGCAGAAAGGTAAATTCACCCCTCTGCTGCTCATCCTGTCTGGCCACACAGAAAACACTTTTGTTTCACCTTTTTAAAAGCAGCCTTATTCCGGTAAACGCTCGGGCTCTTGTTGACAGAGCCGACCGTGCCGAGGCTGCTCACATTACTTTTTCCCCTTGTTCTGACTTTAGGCTTTTTCATTATCCTCTGCCTTGTGGTTAACTCTACCTTTATTTCCAGTAAAGCCAGGAATTTGCTCTTCTTCCTTTTTTTTCAAGCTCCTACCAAAAGATTCCCGCCTTTCCCGAGCTTCCTCGGACACGGGAACAAAGGCAGGAGGTCAAGGGGAGCAGGTTTTTCATTTGTGAGACTAATAGGCCAGGTGTAGCTGCGGGGCTTGGAAAGCCTGAGAGCCTTTTCAGAGCGGTGACCGGCCCAGACACACCTCTGAGCGTGGGAGTGTGCCAGCACTTCAAAGCTCCAGCGAAAGCAGGGACCCCGGCCAAGCTCAGCGGGAGAGCCATTACAGCCCAATAGGAGTCAGCTGTGGCCTCAAACACCGTTAAATAACGTGATATGAGAGGGTGTGCTTCTACTTCTGTGGAGAATCAGGAGGACGGGGCTGTAAAGTGAGCCTCTTGCTGATTTAACAGTTTTTAGAGCACTTTTAGAGTGCAGGCTGTGTATTTTTCTTCCTCTTTTTTTGGTAGTTTATCCTGTTTACAGCAGCTCATTTCTTATCTTAAGTTTTATTTATGAACTGGAAGTGAACATGGACATCACTACCTTTAGATTTACCCTAATAATTGTGTTTCTTTTACCTTAATCACATTTACTGTGACAGGGAAGAAGCTACGAGTGGCCAAAGAGTTGGGGATTTATTTGAGTGTTTAATGACGTGAGCCGACCTCTCTGTCTATGAGCAGACCTAATAATGAGGTGCGTAAAGGTCAAAAGGTAAAAGGTTGCTGAATGCGGCCCCCGCTGAGCGTGAGGGCAGAAAAATGAAATCGCTGTGCCTGCGAGATGAGGGTTTTTTCATGTTGTGTCTTTCCTTTTTATCGCTCAACAAGCGAGTCGGTGAGAGGTGAAGAGGAGGTGAGGAAGGATGGCAGTGGACGGGATGGGAGAGGGTTTGCGGACGAGCTGAGGGGTTACTCCGAGGTTATTCTGAGCCGTTTGTTTCACTCTTATGGGTGTAAATCATTTGTGAAGAAGGAATAAAATTACTCAGTACTCTTGTTTGAGCTCTTTTTATTAGTCACTTATTAGAACTGCTTGTCCACTTGTTTGTTAACACGAATATCTAGAGGTGCCTCAATTTCCTCAATTAATGGGAGATCGGCCAGTCTTGATGTGAAATCTGTAGATTTTATGCAGTACAAGAAAAAGAGCAAAGATTTGCAATTTTTTACTTAATTTCAGGTTGGAATGAGTTGTTTAGGGTATACAAACATGTTGTTTACAACATACCTCACTGGCCAGCCTCTAAATATGAGAGCAGTACCTCATAGTTTGTATGTATGTATGTAACAAGCGTTATACTTTCCTCCAGATTCGACTGCTTTACGTTTTTTGGGGTGCCAATTTGATTTAAGTTGCAATTCTTGTGATTCTTCGAAATTGCAGATTGTGCGGAGAAAAACAAAAAAGAAGTTACAAAAAATCTTTTTGCTTTTTTTTTCTTAATTTAATTAGGATAAAACAACACAGTGGCCAGAAAAACATTCTGTTACTATAATGCCCAACAGGACAAGTAAAAAAGATTAATAAAAATGATAATGAAAAATTGAATAAAAAAATTTATTAAAAAAAACTTTTTTGCCTTTATTTTAAAAAATTGATCCTTTCTTTAACAGAAAATCTATATTTAAATGTGGAAGAAGAAAGAAACCCGATATTCGATTTTATTAACAAAACAAATCTATTTCAAAATTGCGAAATAAAAGATCTCGATATAAATTATTTTTAACAAAAGAAAATCTATTTTAAAATTGTGAAATAAAAAATACTGATATTTTTTTCTAATATTTTTTCCCATTCCAAAAAACAACACTGGAACATTGAAAATGTATCATGTCATTTATTGGAAAAAATGATAAAAGAAAAATTGGTAGAGACTGAAATCGGAACCAGCAGGACAGGCTTCTTAAAGATCATGATCAATGGGTCCAGAAAACAATGGGTGCACCCCTACAAATATGTAGCCAATCAAACGGCAGCACCTCAGCACACCTAATCATGTAGACGTGATGAAGACGACCTGATGAAGTTCAGTCTGAGCATCATGATGAGGAAGAAAGGAGATTTATGGTTGTTGGTCTGAGTATTTACTGGGATTTTCCCCCACAACCATCTCTAGGGTTTCCAGAGAATGGTCTGAAGAAGAGAAAACATCCAGTTGTTGATGTCAGAGGTTAGAGGAGACTGGGCAGACTGGTTGGAGATGATGGAAAGACAACGGTAAAAGTCATTAGGCAGCGCTGGTTGGAGAGTTCTTGCGGTTTTGCTCGTGTGGCGTCGGACAACAGTTGTGTTATTGGTTGGAAATTTTGAAGTGGGTCTGGTAAACGTGGAAAAGCATGAAGGGGAAAGTTGTCATTCTCTGATTTTCCAAAGATGCAAAAGATTCAGAAAGGTTGTACGGATAGCTTGGAACAGCTGGATGAGGAATAAAATCTTCACGCATTTTATGAAGTCATGGACACACCGCGCCTCTGAGGAAGTTTCTGATGAAGCTTGAATGAAGTTTGTCCTTATTTACCATGACAAGCATGTTCCAGTAAACCTTCTGGGAAACGCTCATCTCCACGGGTGGCACGAAGAAAATTTTCCCCATTCATCACGACTTGTTCCCACCAGTCTCACCAAGTGTGCAGGTGGCTCTGTTGGAAACGGGAAGTGTGGATGAGTAGTACAGCAGAACTTTTGCTCCTTTTCCCATTTCTAAAATGGCCGATACGTCCCACATAGTTTATTTTATTTTATTGTTTTAACGATGGATACAGGAAGAAGGTGAAAGTGGCGCATATTTACGTCATGACGTTTTCCGTGCAGCACGGTTCGGGTCGGGATTTTCGGATTTACTACAACTATCATCTCTGTCTGCTCGTGCACGTAAACAGGGAAATCTAAAAGTTTCAGAAACTAGAATATTGACTTTAATCAGAAAATTGATGGCATGTAAACACAGTTAGTGACCTCACTGTGATCATCCCTCTCGCGGTTCAGCCAATGGACATGTCATCGTCTCATCTCTGAGGTCTACTCATGCTTAGCTGTTTGTGTCGGATGAAAACATCCATGAGACGCTTCAATCTGCTGGTTTGACTTCAGCATTGAGGAGTTTGTGACTGAAAATCTGCAGCTGCTGTAAACTTTCCTGACTCACTTCTCCATCCTTTCCCTTCCTCTCCTTTACATTTACTCCTGTGTGCAAATTTTTGTCTAACTTCTTTGTTAGCGGCACATAAATGTTATGACTCCGTAACAACTTATCCTGCTCATTAGCCAATAAAAGCCGCCGCACGCTCCCGTGAACATTACACAGCCCGGAAAGCTTTAACAAGGGGGATGTTTTCTGAGACATTTAAACCTTCTTTTCACACATCCTCCTCAGAAATATCTGCCGTCCCTCTCAGAGTGAGAGATCTTTCCCTGGCATCACGCCTACCCTGCGATCTGGCCGCTCTGGGTTTCAGGGTGGAAACTATTTCAAAGCCACTGCAGCCTGCTGTCAGACTCTGTAGTGTAATATGAAGCAGCTGAGAAAGCAGGCCTCGGTCCCACGCTGCTCCTCTGCTGCAGCTCTGAGCCACGGCCAGAGGATTTCTGAACAGCAGCACGGTGTCCGATATGATCCAGAATAACTCTTAGTCTGCCATTTAACCCTTAAAACTGCGCCATGTCACTTACTGTCCATGTTAATCATTTCTAAGGTGTGTAACTATATTCGTCCTTGAGGGTTTTGTCGTTTCCTTGTTCCGACTCACATGACTGCAATTAATGGGTCCTTTTACAAGAAGCTGCTGGAGCCATTTGATTTGATTCAGGTGTGTTGAAACACGGAAACAACAAAAAAAAAAAAACCTGATAGGGACCCATGAGGACTGCAGTTTGAAAGCCCTGCGAAGTTTTCCAGACGTTTCCATCAATCCAGCAACAACATGTAGTGTGTTCAGAGACTCTATGATAAGTCCACCATTATTTATAAAATTTCTGTAATAACATAAGATCACTACCATGATGCTAGGAAACCTTTATTTTGACCAGGAAGTGAAGATGAAGGCACTTCCTGTCAAACTGTCCACCAATCAGAGAGCTTAAATTGAGTCCAATCAGGAGCAGCGATCAACAAGTTAGCAGAAAGTTCTGTCTGAAAATAAGACAGATAAAGTCTGTGTCTCAGTACAGAAGTGCACTGAAACGTAGTGCGCACTGCACACCTGCTGCTGTAGTGAACATTTTTGCTGGTTGTGTTGGAGCACAAACATTTTACCGGTAGCAACGAGTCTCTCCAGATTGTCAAATATATATATATCCGTATATATAATATACAGAAATATATATATTATGATATATATTAATATATCCGCCACATGAACGTTCAAGAACTACAACATTATTCATTTGTAGCACAAATTTATTTATGTCGGCTATTCCTGGCTAACAACTGCTAACACTATCCTGACAGTGTAAGTCCCGCCTCTTCCTCTATGTCGCAGATATGGCGTCTGTTTAGTGCGAGTAATGAAAGATCGATAGATAAAAACCAGCTGAGTTGGAGATGGTTTTGTGAGGATGGGATGTAAATAGTTGCATAAACAATTATAAATATTGATCTGCAGATGAGAAAAGTCTTAGTCTGTGTGTTACTTCCACAACGTACCGTTATATCTGGTGATACATTCATTTTACTTCATTTTAGCCTAAAAAATCTGAGAACTGAGACTTTCCCAGACACACCATGTCACCATGTTAACTGGGATTAATAGAGTGGAGATTTAGATTTTTAAAAAGTTGTTTTAAAGCCATTTAAAGTGCTGAACATGACGTGTGTCTGTGGTTTAGATGTGAATAAACATGACATTTCAGATTTCTGCTGAGGAAAGCGTAAAGGCGGACATCTTTGTTCCTGTTTAGATATTTCTCGACTCTTGTTTGAAAGTAGGCATGTTACATTTGTCTCATCGTTTCCCACCAGCAGAGCCAATGCATATTTTATTAGCCCTGATATCTGACGGGACACCCCCCCCCCTTCCTCCTCCTCCTCCTCCTCCCGGCACACGAGCAGACAGGCGCTTCTGCGGTCCGGGCGCTGCTCCAACATCTGAGAGTAAAGCAGCGTCTCCTGAACCGCACGTGTGATTTCACTGCACCGCCGGGCGAGTTTCATGTGTGGGCTTGCAGCGGCCTGACCCTGAATCAGGAAACACGAGCAGACGCTGCGATTCAACGAAGTCAACCGCGCACACACCGGCGTGTTTTCCTGGCAGTGCCGACGTCACGCTCACACATAAAAGCTGAATGAGTTAAACCAAAGATCACTCAGCTTTTGCCAGACTATGAATAGAATCAGCTTTCCTGACAGGCCTTTATACACATAATGAACGGCCGGCTGCTGCTGAGAGACGGTTAAGCTCTTCAGGAAGTCAGACGGTGGGTTGATTACAGCCGAGCGGCCGTCTGCAGCGGTACCTGCAGGCTGCTGGGAGCAGCATCAGGCCAGGTGACACCAGCCCATTTATACAAGGTGTGGTGGGAGGAAGGAGAGGGAGCTCTAAAATTAGCCACAGCTGTGAGCATCAGCTAAAAGTGGAGGAGTACTTAGTGGCTGTTTGCTTTGGAGGAAGTCAGGAAATTCATTTTAGATCCTGTTTAAAGACAAAATAGCTGATTTTAAGAGTTATTGTTGGTTTTTGTCACTTTAAAGCAACAAACTATTGAACTTTGTCAGTCATGTGCCCCCTAATAACTGCTAATTCAGCATCCGTGTTGCATCCTGTCTCTTCTCTGAGCTCTTTCCATCCTGTAAATGTCTTACTTTCTTCACTTTCCCCTATTCCTTTTGGGTTTGATTGATGAATCAGCCCAAAGTTCACATCTAAAATGGCCAGAGAGTTGATATCAAGTTGCCAGTATGTCACATGGTGCTGAAAAGCGAAATGCTGCCGTAAGGTGACACAGCTGTTGACCAATGATGGCTCAAGGAATGGAGATGAATGTCAGTGTGCCGAAAAAACAACTAAAAAAAATAAAATAAGAAAAATCATTTTTACTGTCCAAAAGTTACAGAGTGCTTCTTTAACAACATTTAAATAAACCAAACATTTGATGGTAGCTACACAAGAAAAGGTTGAGATAGAAGAAAACAAAAAGAGAAAAAAATTATATAGAAGTGTCAGTGCTTTGGAAGGCGAGTGTGCCAGGGTTGGGTATAAAAGCAGCATCCATCAAAATCAGGTGCATGCACAGCTACACCAGACTGGGGTTCAGTAACTCCACTTCTCTCCTTAAAACTGCCAAATAAGTCAGTATAGGATTATTTTAATGTTTTGATCACCGATTTGATCGCATTTTTATTTTAAAAATGTGCATAAAATAAATTATTTTCTATCATTATACATACATGAGAGCTGATATTTATTATGTATTTTTTTTATTATTTACAGGTCTTTAAATATATAAATACAATTAATAAAAATATATATAAAATATTATGTACTATTAATTGATTTTTCTGTCTTTTCTCTCTCTCTTTCATATTTTGTGTAATGCTATAGTTTTATTCGGATTTTGCTACACATTAAGGTTTTGTTTTTTTTGTCAATCATTGTTTTTACTCCAATAATAATAATCTTAAAAAAAAAATACATCATCCTTAAGTATCCTAACAATTTAAACTAGCAGCGTTTTTAAATTTGTTTTGGGACTTTTTTAGTCCTCCGAGGACCTGAAAGGCTCGTAAATTGCAAACTTCACTCTGCAATGCATCAAAATAAATGTCAATATAAATAAAACAGCTCCAGCATGCAATGAAAGTAGGAAAGTTTCTCTTTTTTTCATAAAAACAGTGACACCATGTTTTCAATTTGTCATTTAAATGGTTAAAATAATTGAATTAATTTAACATTTTCTAGATTTCATAAAATCAGAAATTGACTGAAATATTTAAGCAAAAAAATATTGAGTTTTTATTGTGTTTTTTTAGCGGTGGACTTTTTTGTTGTCAAATATCCCAAAGAGGTAATGAATTAAAGCATCCCTAAATACATTTTATAGGACAGCTTTACATCTTCTCTATTCATCATTATCATAATAATCATCATTTCATCATGTCATGAGGTCCCATATCAAACAAAGCTGCTGCCGTTGCTCCTCAGCATGCCTGCAGGCTTCATCCTCGTCTTCCTGCAGCAAACAGTCTTGCGCCCCACCTGCTGCGGCGGCCAGCAGCGACCATCAGCTGGGCGGATGACGGCTCAGAGAGGATTACCCGGGGAGACGGCTGTTATTGTGTGTCTGCTGGCATCGGGATTCGGCTCTTTGTGCTTTACTAATCAGACCTCGGAGGACTTTCTCCAGCAGGCGACACTCAGAAAACCATCAATTCTTTTTTTTCCCTCCAATAACAGCAGATTTTACATCGCAGCTTTTTCTTTTTTAATGTGGATAAGTGAATCGGCGTAGCCATCGGTATTTGCTTACACCATTATTTCTCCCTCCAGTCAGGTGAGTTCCTCTGTGTGATACGTCTGCGCCTTGCAGTCAGACAAAACATCTGGTTTTAGATGATTTAAATATCATTTTCTGGTTGAATTATGAATTTTTTAACCATCCGACGTGTTTTTAATTCTCCACTTCCCCTATTTTGTCTCATATCACCTAAAATCTTTGAAATAAATCGCTAAAAGTTGCTCAAAGATGTCGTCACTGAATGGAAATAGACTCGCTTTACTTCATATTCCATGATATTCATGTAAAAGATGCCACGATCCTCTGACATTCCTCTGCATGATGCGGCATTGTGGGTCAAACGGTCAAACAGTGTTGTTGCAGCGGTTGGATTAACACTCCTCCTCTCCTGGAGCTCACCATGAATAGATTAGTGGTGGCCCAAGTTATGGCCTGGCTGGACCATCTGTAGCCTGGCCTGGCTGGGGAAGGGGGATGCAGAGGGGGGAGGAGTGCGAGCAGATGTTGCAGAGATGAAGGGCCACAGTACTCAGATCTCTGCAGATCTGAAGGGAAACATGTTTATTTGTTGGATGCAGACTGCTTTTTACGCTGCAAAGCTCCGTCCAATCAGGCGGCAGAACTGAACTCACCTGTCCTCTCTCCTTATCTGAACTAAAAACGGACACCGGCAGCTGTTTTTTTCCCAGGACGCTGACAAATTGTAGGTGTGCGTAGCTGGAGGAGGAGTTCAGCGCGGTTCCTGTCTGGGCCGATCCCGAGTAAATTACAAGGCAGAGGCCGTCTGAGGATGCAGGCTCTCATCCCCCCGGCTGGGCCGCTGGTAGAGAGGGTGCGGGGGGATTATCCTGCTGCAGATGGAGAGGAAGAGGAGATTGATAGGACGGTGCTAAAAGGTGCTTGGTTTAGAAAGTGATGGAATGTGGCAAACAGAGGAAAAATAAAAGCTGAAATATTTTTTAAATTTGGCTGTGAAAGGAAGAGAAGAAGCTGCAGGAGGTCAGTGAGACGACAGGAGCCGGGGGAGTTTTCTTTGGTTTCATTGGGACGACAGCTGGCCGCTGCATTACCATTTAAGGCTTCCCTGTATGGATATCTGCCATCATCTCCACATCCTCTCCTGCATTAACTCAGTGCTTCTCAACCTTCTCTGGGCTCGTAACCCCCTGTCTAATATCCATTTCCTTTACTGCCTCCCATCGTTCATTGTTTACAATTTACCAAGTCCTGACTCCTCCTGTATAAACTGTGATTGTAATAACTGTTAGGGCTGTACCGATCCGATACCAGTATCGGGTATCGGTGCCAATACCAACAATAGTACATTTTCTACAGGGTTTACTCAGGTTGTTTTTTCTTAAAACAGAAATGTGAAATGTGACCTTTGTTTCACAGTCTTTAAATTTATTCTAAATTAACTCATTGGTTAATAATTAATGAGTCAGTCTTTCTCACACCTTCTGTTCTGGACTTTATCAGTTACACCTTAAGGTTTTGAGGTGAGGTTTGACACAATATTTTGCT
>JBBBVT010000015.1:24045629-24061477 GCA_037177035.1 Craterocephalus eyresii
TCTGGAAACCCTAGAGATGGTTGTGGGGGAAAATCCCAGTAAATACTCAGACCAACAACCATAAATCTCCTTTCTTCATCATTCTGATGCTCAGACTGAACTTCATCAGGTCGTCTTCACCATGTCTACATGATTAGATGTGTAGAGTTGCTGCCGTGTAATTGGCTGGTTAGATATTATGTAAACAAGCATTTGAATTAGTGGAGCTAATAAAGTGACCACTAGGTATACAGGAACTAATCAGACTATTCGGGCAATATAACATAAAAGGTGAAACCAATACATTTTATGTACTAAGTACAGATGCAAGATTTTTTTTTTCTGTCAGAGAACATTTTTGTACTTAAAATAATATTTTTCTTGATTTCAAGGAATATTCTAATTTTCTGAGTTTTTTATTTTGAGGTTTTCTGAAGCTGGAAATCGTGATCAGCAAAATGTAAACAAATAAAAGCTGAAATATATTGATTTGCAAACTATTTGTCTATATATATATATACATTTAATATTTAAAGTAAAACTACAGAAATGCAGCACTTTTTCAGGATATTCAAATTTTCTGAGTAGTACCTGTACTGTTAGTTTAGTGCATACATTGTTTTAGTAGTGCTGTTGTGGAACTTGCATCTTTGAGTCCAGATCAATGAATCTATCATGCAGCAAGATTAATTTATAAACTAAACCAAGTCGTCTGGATTATTTTTGTGTTTGTCTTATTTTCACTTTTAAGTTAAAACCATAAATAAAATAAAGGAAGCCGATGTGAGGAGGATAATGACGGACCCCATCACCGATGAGACGTCCTCATTTGTAAGCAGCAGGAACACACACATCCTCTCATTTTCAGTGGATTTATAGAAAATAAAAAAAAATCAAGGAAACACACATCATAAACATCCTTAATCTGATGAGACTTAATGAACAAGTGATGTTTTTTAACAGATATTGTCAAGTACTTTAAAGAAGACGCAAGAGAATGAATCAACAGCACTTCGATCCTGTGTTGAATATGAATATGGCACAAGTCTTAAAGTGAGGGGGAAAGTGGGGGAGCAACGGAGGGAAGAAGCAGTAAAATTCTTTAAGTACATTATAAACATTATGCTACAAAAGCTTCTACCAACAAAGAGCACATAGACCTGAGAAAAGGTAAAGCAAGGCAGAGTCTAGTAGTTTGAATATCTGAACTAAAAGCGCTGCGTTAAGTATTAAAAAGAAGAATGGAACCCACTGTTAAATACTCACCCGTCCTCCCTTTTATCTTCACATTTCTGACTCTTGTTTATGATTTCCTTAAAATATCAAGTTTCTACAAAATGTACATTCGGTTGCTGATATTCATGGTTAAACCCATAAAACTGTACATATCTGTTTTCATCGTTAACAGTGACTGCAATGGTCAAAAGTGACAATGACACAGTCTCCATCAGACCAACAGGATTAAATGATAGATGACCGATATATAAAAAAAAACAAAAGTACATTAAAACGTAACATCAGAAGCCCTTAGAAATGTTGTGTCTGCATCTCTAAACATTCTGTCCTTTGAAATCGATAAAGTCCCACCTACGGGAACTCGGAGTGGATGCAAGCCGGTCGGGAGGCAACTTCGGACCCAGTAAGACACATGATGCCTCGGAGCAGGTAGTGATTCTGCAGGACATTCGTGGGAAATGTGAAGTTTGGTTTAAAAATAAAACAAAGTGAGGCACGACTCTTGGTTCGGACGCTGGAGAGGCGCTAACCAAAGAGAGCGACCTAGAGGCAGACGGGTACATGGAAGGGGTGAAAACGGCGAAACAACACAGACGAGCTTTAAATTCTCTTTGTGAGTTTGAGGAAGAACGTGGATGCTTTGTAGTTTTCTCCTTGTTTTTTTTTTTTCTTTTCGGTATGCCAACCCTTCCTTATTAACTGGAAATTCAGCAATAATAGAAACATTATATAAGAAGAAACATTCTCCATCTTTGGGGATCCAAAACCAGGATCAAAACATTTCATCTTGTTAAAAAAAAAAAAACCCAAAAAGAAACAAAAAGAAGTGTCTACGTCTGCACATGTGCTATGCAATGTAAACACTACAGGGATTATTTTCCTTTGGGATTTCTTCAAGTCTGTGATGTCTGAGTCTTCAACAGCTTTTCGTCCGCTGATGAGGGGATGAGGTAATGTGTCAGCAATGCTCAGCACACTTTTTCCACGCTGGAAGTTTTCACATCTGATCCGCCCCCCCTCCAGGAAGAGCACAGCGTTAACATGTGACCCGGTCGTGGCCCGCGGGTCCGGACTAAACACTGGAACTCTGGGCTTATTGCTGACGGCGCTGGAAAGGTCTCAGATGGCCTCCTGTTACAGCTTGCCTTGCTTTAGTCGCTCTATGTGATGGCACAGCTTCAGAGCCGGGCCCAGTTTCAGGCCCATGTACTTCATTATCATGTCGCTGCGCAGAAGCATCAACGCTTTTCCATCGATCTCCTGTGGAAACAAACAGAGCAACTCGGCGTGAAACAGTGAAGAAAACCAGAACTCTGCAGGATGCATCAAAAACAAACGTGTCTGTTTGTAAACTCACGTGTTTTCTGAAGAGCTCAGCATGAGGAGCTAGTGCTGTGGGGTCTGCATCCCGGACAAACTGCATCACCTCCTCGATGGACCAGGAAGCAGGGTTTTTACTGGGCAGCTGCAGACTCTCCCGATCAGACCCCAGAGGCTCTGGACCCGTGGTGGAGCTGGCAGCTGTCAAATCAGACCCAACAAATGCAGTGTGAGAGACAGAGAAGGTTCTATCTGGATGTAAATGGTTAGAAACTGTGATTTTTCTGCTCTGAAATTCTTTGGATCCGTTCACACTGAAGGTTAAAGTGACTCAAATCCAACTTATTTGTCCCATGTGACCCGTAACTGATCTTTTTATTAAAGTCCAAACAGCACAAATCCTATTTTTTCACATCAAACTTGCAGCACTTGTCATATGTGGTGCTAAATTAAACATCCTTTACATCACTGGAGAACGACAGACGTCACCATTCTGCACAGAAGGAGGCGGGACAAACTTAGTCTAAACAATGGATGGAAAAATGTTCCTTTTTTATTTTGTGGTTGTGATTGCACATCGACAACCATAAATTTTCTTGTCTACATTTTCAGTCCATTATCAGAATTACTCTGTAGCACATATGCGCATGATGACATCACTTCCTGTTATTTTAAAAACATTTGATGTTTGTTTAGCTCGCGGTTCTAGTGTTAGCTGCTAATGTGAGAGCTAGGAAGATGCTAAATGACTTGCAGGTGAACGTTTTCCTTCAGTGGTTCCCAGATTGTTTGTGCTGGGTCCCTTTCCATCCACAACCCCCCATCCCTCTACCACATGAACTAATGCTTACAATGAGCCTTACGAAGAAAAGTGCCTGGAAATAGTCTTGTTTAGCAGACAAATAGTCTTCACTTTATCTTCACTTTTGTCTAACATACAGCTCTATTTAATATTAAATAAAAGCACAATAACAAGCTACGTTGCAACACGTGTGATGCTTTGATCAGCTCAAAGGGGGGAATGCTTATAACACGCTGAAACATTTTGTTTAATACGTAAAACAATTTGTTTACGTTAAGGATAGTTGATGTAACAATACTTCGAAAATTGGTTCAAACTGATTTAAATGGCAATCAATGTAGAGAAAAAGAAAATCGATTTGTATGCAATGCATCAATGCAATCAATGCAGATGACGTTCAAAACAAATAACATATAACTACTTTTGTTGATAAAAAGATTTGTGATAATTTCCATATCTATAAAAGAATAATTTGTTCAGTGTTAAGTTTTGTTTTGTACAACAGGCAACAGAAGGTAACAGTTTTAAACAAGGGAGAAAAAGGCAAATATCAGAAAAAGACAATTCATTTGGCCATAAAATAACTCAAATTAATTTTGTTGGAAAAAAATCATAAAAAGATCTAAATCGAAAACCTAAAATTGAGAATCAAATCATGACATCCCTAGTTGGTTGCTTTCTATTATCAGAACCGTCCGGCTTGAAGCGGAGTCCGTGAAGTCCGTTAAATTTCAATAATGGAGACCTGCTTGGGCGTTATCCTGTTAAACCATGATCACTCAGGAAGGAATTAATATTAAATCAATTATTCATTTGTTGCCGTCGTTTTACCACTAGAATACTAAGTTTTACAGAAGATGGTCACAGCGCCTACAGCTCAGTCAGCTGCAATATTATTGCCAGTAATCAGCCTTGATGGTGAAATGTGATGAAGATGCTGGCATGTTCATGTCGAAGCAGAATGTTGGTGCATCCTCTGAATTTACGTCCCGACTGGATAGAGCCATTTGCACTAAATTCAGCAACAACATGAGAAACGTAATGGAACCAGAATCGATTTCCATCTCTACTCAATGCCATGCTAAAAATCAAAATTGGGCCTTTTCTCAACAAGAGGACTCTACCCTCCTTCTTTCTGAAGTTTTTCTTAAGTTTTCCAGCCGAACATTTCACATTTTTATCGTCCTGTGTCCAAAGGCAAGTTTATTCGAAGTAATATTATAAAGCGACAAAACTCCTTGCAGATGTAAAAAGATTAAATGAACCAGATAAATTGATCTACGAAATATTTGAGGGGAATCTACTTAATCCGACTCCTCATTATCTGAAAACCGTTGTTATCTGATGATGGATATAATCTGCTGTTTGGCCACTTGAACCCTCTGATAACTCCAAAAATGAGATAATGATCAAAATTATTGGTGTGCATGTAAACGGATAACGGTAAAAATTTCATATTGCTGCAATCACACTGGATTTAAGCTGTAAGACCTGCACTGTGAACCTGATTTTGTGTACCTTCAACTTGTCGGAGAGGCTGCGTGGAGCTCAGCTCTGCGTGGTTAGAGGAGTGGCGCCGCACTGGTGCACTGCTGCTGTGGTGATAGAGGCTGCCGGCCTTGGAGTGGTACTCGGAGGAGCTCCTCACTGTTTGGGGTCGAGGGGTCATGGAGTTGGAGGCTGAGTCCATGTAGCGTTGCTCTTTCATTAGTCCGTTCTCTTCATGGGGCAGAGTCTCTGCTGGAAGAAAATAATACAGGAGACGTTAAAATGTTGCTCCTTACAAAAAAGACATCACCGCAAACGTGCAGACATGAGAGTCACCACAGAGCCAAAATTATTTATTTTTCCAGCAAATGTTTTATGTTAATTTTATCCACCAATAGAGCTCAAATTAAATTTTTATTTTTCAAGCATTTTTTTATTATGAATAATATTTAATATTAATTAATAATTTAATAATCAATAATAATAATTTAATAATTTATATATATTACTATAATAATATTATTATTTTTATTATGAATAATATTTTCATTTATCTTTTTTTTCAAAATTAAGTGGGCACTGTTTTTATTATTTTTTATTTTCCCTTAGATTATCTGAAATGTTCACATATCTGTTTGTCTGTCTGTCAACTTCACTATATGGTCTTTGCTAATATAAAAATAATAACAATTTTAAAAATATAAGTTTTTCAAGCAAAAAAGAATCAGATCGGTATCGGATGTGAAAAAGTGATACCGAGCCATCGCTAATGTATATGTCATACCAGACAGGAGGCAGAAAGTTAACCAGCAGAGGTCAATAAACCGGTGATGTTAGTGCTTCTGTGGTGGATGAACATGTTGCGTTAACAGTGAGCTGTACCTTCTGACGGGTGAGCCTCAGCACGTAAATGTTTGGGACTCAGAGGGGCTGCGTATGGCGGCGACACTCCAGACAGGCTGCGTTTACTGCCCCGGGCCAGAGAAGGAGCATCCAGCGCCTCCTCTTTCACTGATCACAAAGATGAAGAAAAATCAACATTTCTGATCAAGGAATCAATCGGAGGAAAGACAGGATTCCCCCGACGATGGAGAGACGTTCCTTACCCGACTTGTTCATGTCGTAAGCGGCGTAGTGGCTGAACGGCTGGCTGCTGAACAGGTTGTCGCATTGGAGGTGACGGCACATAGTTTCCAAGAAGCGTAACACAAAGGAAGCGCTGGAAGCCGACGGCAATCTGATCACACGAACGCCACCATCTGTCCTCACTGAGAAAACAGAGATATTACCGTCCTGTCAATCATCTTCTCCTCACATCCACAGCAGCTCAGTGTGTTGTATTTCTTACCTCTGACGACCTCTCCTCCTCCTGAATCCGACTGCAGAGCAGTGAGCAGGACTTTCGGCTGGTAAGCACAGTCTATACAGGACTGGACTACTTGCTGGAGCACAGAGTTCACTGGCCCCGGGCCAAAGTGGTCTGGCAGATGCTGCATCTGCTTCCTGTCCAAGTGGGGACCGCAGTTTCCATGCTTATTCACATACACGCACACTGAAACAACACGCAAGCACAGGAAACACACTGAAGGAATTAGCCACCTGAATGGAGTCTTAATGGAGCGGCAGGAAGTCAATAAGCAGTAATTATCACCTGTGGACACCACAGAGTTGTGGCTCGGAGGGCTTTCTTGTGGAACCTGGATGCTCGGCAAATGTGTCGGGTTGTGGAGAATCTTGGACTTTCTCTGAAGTAAAGCACATGTGAAGTTGATGTGAATGAGATTAAGAGCAGGGCTGGGACTTACAGGAGAAAAATGACCACATTCACAATAAGTCAGCGATATCGTTATTTACAGTGTGTTTTTCCTATTTGGTCTGAATTTTAATGAAATAAGTAAAGGTTCCCATTGATTTTACTAATAATGAATAAGAAATGACACCATTTTCATTGGTTTAATATTTCACACCTGTGTACGACATCCACCGCTTCTCTCACAATACCCCTAACTTATTGTGAACGGTGTAAATCAATTAAAAGAAAAAAAACAAAAAAAATAATTGATGTCAATGATCATTGATTATTAGACACAATTTAAAAAACATATTTCCAGTGCAGCCCAGGCGATTTTATACGACTGCTCAATGACCTTTTAAATAAAGAACACACTTACACTTAATCCAATTCAAACCTTTATTCGATTACTTTTTTAAGAACAGAAAGTTAGAGTGGATGGAAACCAAGGCTGGTTGTTACAAACTTTCAGTAACTTCCAATTAATCCTTATTTTAATTTTATCGGTTTAAGTATGTTTTTAACCGGATATATATCATTATATAATGCTAATGTAAGCCTTTAGGGTGCCCGCGTAGACTCTAAACACATAATTCATCCTGATTTGTTTATTTCTGAACACTGTAGTTGTCCTTGTGTCAGGAAGGTTGTACAAGTTGTTTTTTTTCCCAGTCAACCCTGAATACAGCACGGCTCCGTGTCACCACTAACTAAAGTTGTTGAAATGTATTGAAATGTTATCTCTACTATCTGAGCACTCCTGCATTTAGTATACATCAGTCTTCCTCCTCTGTTTATTAGCTCATTTTTTTTGTTTTTCTTTCTCTGTTAAGATTGTGAGAATGTTTATACTAAGGAAGGAAATGTAAAGTTTTAAGCTGCATGAAGGTAAAATGGGGTGGGACATAGTTAGTTTTCTTCTTCCCACTCCTTTTGTGTAGAATTAACTGAATCTGTTGTTTTTTTTTCTATTTGTGGCTTACATGGCAAATCTTTTCTGTGTTGATGATATTTATTTATTACTGTAATTGTTCTTATTTGTGTCATGTACATACAACATGCTTGTTTTTTTCCTGCATAAATAAACAAAACAAAAGTCTCATTTTCATTCCTTAACATCTGGCAAGTTTGAGCCGCGTTCTCCTACATCATCCGGAGGTAAACGCTTTTTTTTTTTACTGGGAGAATAAGCGGGATGTCTTCACAGCTGTTCGGACTGTCAGCTGGTCTCTGAATCAGCTGTTCACAGCAGCAGCTGTATGAGAGACGGTAACTCAGCTCCCATAGACTATAGCTAGCAAACCTCAGGTTTAAAAAGAACAGCGGCAATAAAAGGACCTGGTTAACGCCATAGCTGTGAAAAGCTCTGACGGAAACAAAAACTTTGCCATGTTGGAAACTACTGAAACCTTTTTTCGGGACAGTTTCCTTCACCTCTTTCGCAGCAGCGATGAGCTTTACGTGTGGCCACTACTCTACTGAGGATTGAGAGGGGAGGCGCTTTGCCTCAGAAAGTGTCCGAGTCTGTGTTGGCGACTGGTTCAGAGTAACAACCGTAGTATTAAGCTTCATGATAGGCTGCATTGAAAAAGGAAGGAAACTGTTTTTATATCAGAGTTTTAATTGACCCCATTTTTCTATACTATCAATACACAGTATACTTCGGTAATCGCAGGAATTATGTTCTAAAAATAACCTGCACTAGGCAAAATCTGCAAAGTAGTCAGCCTTATTTTTTGCAATTATTATAAATGTTTTAAGGCTATAAAACCCCCCACTACACACTTTATACACTTTTCTCAGATATGCGTGAGCATTTCCACATTTTTCTCTCTTGTTTAAACTCTCAAAGTTCAAACTTTCGTAGAAAAAGAACAGTATTATAGAAAGAAACAAAATATCAAATGGTTAATTGAGAAATAAAATATAAATGTTTCCCTGTAAATAATAATGATGGATTTTAGAACTAACAAATTTAATTTTTTAACCTATGTTGACACGCAAGTTATTAATAGTGACTGAAGAGGACTTATTTCACTGACTTCATCCTGGAGATGCTTCACATCCGCGAACAAAGATTTATGTGAATCTGGCTGAACGCAGCTGTACTGTACAGGAGGTCACACGTTCTACTGTACAGCCAATCAGGATGCAGAAAACAATGCGCAGTAAAAAATAAAGCATGCAAAATTGCACAAAAAAATGAGTCTGCACAGCGAGGGACCTCTGTGTATAATCATCGAATTATCGCCCAGCCCTGAAAAGTTTATTTCGTGGAGTCTCACCTTGCTTCCGGGTTTGGGCCCTCTCTTTTTGTGGACCCGCGGTACGAGCGGTGTGTTATCCAGGACCGTGCCGTTCTGGGCCGCCGCCGCCTCTGCTGCTTCCGCCACCGCTTTGAGTAGAGCGATGGTCTCGCTTTTAGGCCGACGGCCTCGGACGCCCTTCCTGACGGGCAAAGGGGGCAGAGGGTTGGGGAGTCTGTAGGGGGACTGCATGGAGCGTCTGCTGGGTTTGGAGGGTGAAGACGGAAGAATCTGCAGGTTCTTCGGAAGAGTCACTGCAACAACATGAAAGTGTGTCTAATATCTAACATGTAAAACTGAATAAACAGGAAAATAAAAACGAGGCTTTGTTTACAACCAGACCCATCGTTACTTTCCTGGTCTCTAAACTATTATCGTCTCAGCTGCTTTAGATGTGTGTGGGCATGTGAGAGAGAAAGAGAGAGAGAGGGACAAAGAGCAAGCGTGTGTTTTTAACTATTTTTTTCTTCTTTTCAATATGCAAATGTTTTTATGGGGATTGTTTTATGTGAAGCATTTTGCGCTGCTAATGTATGAAAAGTGTTTTATAAGTAAAATTTGATTCACACTGTAATTCTGTAGTAACTCTTCTGTAGTTACAAAGTTCATGAATACATGACTCAGCACAGATGCAACAACATCTTGTTTTTGTTTAAAGCATAAAACAGACCAATTGGGCTTTTTCTTGCTTAGAATAATTAATATTACCACAATAAATACAGGAATTGAAATTACATAATCATTACAAGTATGTAATTTGCCCCCATGTCAAAACTTGAACCATTACTGAAATTTAACTTAATTTTATGTATATTTTACTGTCAGACCTTGAATGTTATGAAAGGCACCCAGAAATAAAATCTATTATTATGATAATTTTTTTAAATTATCATTATTTTAAATTATTATTATTATATTATTATTATTATTATTATTATTATTATCATCATTACCATCACCATAATCATCATTATTATCATTATTACTATCACTATTGTCATTGTAATTATTATCGTTATGTTAATATTGTCCAGGGGGAAACAATCATGCATTGTTTTTTAATTGTAAATAAATTCAGTGATTATGGGGTTAAGCTGAATTATTTGCCCTGCACCTGAATGTTAACACTATCCATCAACAAAGGAGCAACACAAGACCTTTATGTGTCCTCCTCTACTAGTTTAATGACATCTCTCTTCTCAATATTTATTGAAAATCCAACCTGCTGCTTCATAAACCACTTCCAGAGTTTTAGACCTCTAGTCTTAGAAAACTAAAATCCAGGCGCTGTTCTCTAAAATATACCAGATCACACACAGACAAAGCAACAGTGACTGTTTTTACTGCAGGTCCTCCATCTTTTACATATATGCATCAAGACAGGAAGATTAATGCTGATTAAGTTTATAATTATCCAGCTGCGTGCAGTTTCCTGCATGTCGGATAGCTGCATCGCTACTAAATGAGCATGACAAAAAAATGGATTCCAGACCACAGCCTCTGCCTCAAAGCTCGTCAGTGCAAGTATCTGCTGCCACCTAGAGTCGGACACTTACCGCTGTTGCCAGGCGGCTGCAGGCTGTGCTTGGTGAGGGAGCACCAACCCACGGGGAAGATGTCACGGGAGTCATATTTGCACCAGTAATCAAAGGCACCCCGCCAGCCATCGAACATGATAAACACCTCATCGCCTTTCACCTCGCCGATGGTGGCGGGGCAGATGAGGTAAGGGTTCTTCTTGTCCACCGCCTCCAGCTTCATGCCTGGCTTGAAATGATTTTGGGGGGGTCTTGGAGGTTCCTGGAAATGAGTGGAAGATGCTCAGATGATGCCTAGTGTTCGTACAGAAACATTTTCAAGCCTTTCGGATGTGATGCAAACCTTTTTAAAGGCCGTTACGGGCGCCATCTCCGCTCCGTTCAAGGTTCTCAACAGAAACATGGGCCACGAGGAGGCGTTCATCCGAAACCCTGCAGGAGAACAGGTCACTTATAACTGGGTTTTAACAACGTAACGCACAAAATATTAGGGATGGGCAATCGGGAGGATTAATGGTTGATAATCGGTTAATCAATAATATTTCCATATTAAAATTCAACATTTATAGACTATATTTTAATGAATTATTTGGATTTTAATTATAAGGTGAACAATTCTTGTGGCAGTTAAATTGGGATTCATTCAATGGTTACACTGGAAAATATGCTTACATACAACATACAGGTACTACTCGGAAAATTTGAATATGCTGGAAAAGTTGTTTTATTCAGGTAATTCAACATAAAAGGTGAAACCAATACATTTTATGTACAGATGCAAGACTTTACTTTCAGAGACCTGACATTTTTGTATTCAACATCCATTTTTTATTGATTTCAATCAAATTTTCTGTTTTTTTTTTTTATTTTGAAGTTTTCTGAAGCTGCAAATCCTAATCAGAAAAATCTAAACAAATAAAAGCTGAAATATATTGATTTACATACTATTTGTCTATATGTGAACATTTCATCTATGAAGTTACAGAAATGCAAGCTTTGCCTGTAACTTAACTTGAAAGATTAAACGTAATAAAACTCAAAATTAGAATATTGATTAAAATCATAAAAAAATGGATTTTAATTATAAAATCTGAATCTGAAAGTAAAATCTTCCTTCCGTACTTTTCCAGCTTATTCTAATTTTCCGAGTAGCACCTTCTTACTTCATTCAGACATGACAAATTTTCACTGGAAGATGAGGAAAAAGTAGCTCAAAGAAGAGCCCTCTGAGTTCATAGAGAGGGAGCCATGAGGCAAAACGATGCAGGTCACATGATCCAACGAGAGATGGATCCAATCCAAGGCTACAATGTCTGGTTTCTGAAGAGGGCAGAGCTGACACACGTCAAACACTGTTTACTGACCCTAGAAATCATCATTACTCACATTAGGCTGGTGTCAATAGTTACACATTGTCCTTTTAATGCTTGTAGTGTTGTTCCTGGATCAAAAAATACTCACTCCCCATTATTCCAGCCCAAGCCATCACTCCTGTATCATCACCAACAACGGCTGGTATCTTTTGACCCGTTTCCACTGAGCGGTACGGTCGGGTACACTATTTTGAGCGTTTCCACTGTAGAAGCGTCCCGTAAACCTGGACCAAACTGGGCCATTTTTGGCCCTCCTTCAGTTGTGGGTCCATTGGAAGATGGTACGGTACGGTTTGGGCACATAATCCAACGTGTTAACTAGCAAAGCAGGGCGACACAAACACTGGCCCGTCCATGATGTAAGTTAACAGTAAAAATGGCTCAAAACAGCAGCAGAGTCTGGTTCTGACCTGGTCTCTGGGTTTGGTCGGCTCTGGAGCCTCAAACTTTCCTTCCACATTTGCTGATGAAGTTGTGTAAAATGATTTGGATGGAGCGGTGAGGAATTAAAACATACAGACATAGCTCATGTTGTTTTGGCTTCACATGTGTTGGTGTTGCATTTGTATGACGCCACGCTAGACACCCTGCAAGCCGATGGAGGCCCGACTTTCAGTGGAAACGCTTTTTCTGATGTGCTGGACCATTCAGGATCATGCTGAACTGTGGGGACCCGCCCCGTACCCCTCAGAAGAAACGGGGATTTATTTTCTCCTGGATCTACTGCAGCTGCAGCTCAAACTTGTAAGTGAGTTTGACAGAAGCTGCTCTCATTTCCTGGCATCAGCCCTCCATGTTTGTAGCGCTTCACCAAAAAAAGACACAGCGTTTGCATTTTTTCTTAGTGTTTAGGTATTTATGCTAGCGTTTTTAGCCATCAAAGACCTTCTGGGGGAAACTTGAGCCCACTCAGTGCCGGTCACGTTTGCTCATTTGGCTCGGACGCTGTGGAAACTCTTAGTTTAGTTGAGGAAAGAAGATTATACCCACGTATGAGCTTGACATTTAAGGGTTTTCTCTATGTTACTTAACATTTATTGCTGAGATTTGTGTATATTGGATATAGTAACAGTCTGCATCTTGTTTAATTCTTTTGCTGTGCTGTATTATTTGTTGTTCTCACCCAGCGGTGGCTGCAGCATATCTCCGTTCTTTTCACAGGTGCCAATAGGCTGGATGTCCGAGGAGTCGACCAGCCGCCAGAAGTCGTTGCTGTTGTCGCTCCCGTCCAGCCGGAGGCGCAGACGAACCCCGGTCAAACCCATGACTGTGGCGATACAAACTGAGGTGGAATTCCGTGGATCATGGGCCTCCAGCTTCATTCCCACCTTGAAATCATTGGAGGGTGGGACTCTGGCCTGCAGAGATGAGCAAAATGCAACAAGCGTTTCATAAGTTTAGATATTAAGGTTCATTCTGCTGGATTGTCAGGAGGAGACTGGTGCATTTAAAATGATTACTGCTGAGTTTTTGCAGCTTTTGCAGGGATTACGTAATTGACAACGCCATGGTAATCACTCACTAAGATTCCTCAATATCGTCAGTTTCTATAAAAGATCATCACCCAAACATCCTGCGGGTGAGAGCAAAGTTAGACAACATCTGTGTGCTACTTTGTTTTTGTTCCATGTGAGTCGCAGAAAGAGTTTTTCCCTCCAAACAAATGAAATAAGTTGTCTTTGTGGGTTTTTTCCTGGTTATAGAATAAAAACAACAAGTTTTCATAGTGGAGAACGACTGTTACAGCTGTGGGGGAGGAAATACATCAAGTCTGCAAACCTTGCAATCCAAAGAGCCAATTTTGCCCCAAGTCCAGCTAAATAAAGCTCATTTAGAGCCGCAAATGTTACACTTGGACAAAGGCAACTTCTAATTTTGATAAACAGCTACAATGGGAAATTTGTTTAGTGAAGAACTACAATTTAATTTTTCAAGTTTTAGATTTTAAGAAGAAAACTGTGCACAAGAAGATTTTTTTCTATGGGATGTAGATATTTGTGGAAATGGTTTTTTTTTTCTTTTAAGAAGACCATAGTTTCCAAACAAATAGCTAGAAAAATAGATCTAAAGGAATATCACTAGTACTTGGAGTGTCATGTTGTGGAAATTAACATTGCTAAAACCTGTATTTGTCACAATATCGTTATTTAGTAACATTTGTTTGTTCTTTATCTTTTTTGGTATCAGGCATTTGGAGACATTGTGGAAGGTCCAAAGAGTGTGTGGCTCCAGAGCTGCAGGTTGCAGACACCAGCCCTAACGTAAAAGTAAAAAGTGCAATAGTTTGGTTAAATTAAGTTAATGTTTTCTGTGTTTAATTTGCAGTTTAATACTTCTCTACGACGATATGTGGTCTTGTTTCCTTATTCCCACTGTTCCAGTTTCTATTATGTGTCAAACAGCAGCTTTTTTGAAGGACAGATGGAAATCAAGACGGTTTTTCCTGTTTCTAAATTCTCTACTCGGGTGAAAAGGAAATGTTCAAAACCATTTTTATTAAGCTGTTCCCAGAAAGACGCCTCCCAAGTCCAGATAAAAGTCCTGGAGCCTTTTTCTTTAATGGAAGGGTAGGAATAAATTTGTTTAGTGTACTGACTGTATATTAGGACAACAATACATCTATCTATATTGTAGCCGTTTTCTGAGAGAAATCCAGTTTAACATGCAGGATTTACTTATTCTGTACACAGCAGAGGGGATTAAGTTGGGACCTCTTGGTTCCTTCAAGTGGTTTTACACATTAATACTGTTGCTAAATTTCTCAGCATATAATTATTCTGATAATCATTAAACTGTTATCCTTATCAGTAGGTACAACTCACTAAAGTGCCACCAACAGAACAGTTTCAAGACGGCTACGGGGTTTTGAATTAAGCTAATTAATAAATCTTTTTCATTGAGTATTGTAAAGTCAAAGGTGTTTTGTCAAAAACCAAAAAGAAATTTATCAGTGGAGAATCTTGAGTGTAAACCAACGTAAAGAGCATTATTAGCAGCTCAGGATGTCCCATTGAACCCACATAACACAGCAAATTCACAGACACAGTCTTCTTGCAGATATGACATTGGTTTTATGAGGACTGTTTGTAAAATGTTCATTTTCTGCAAAACTGGATCCTGAACCAGCAACAGGCAGAACATGCATCTGAAATAAGGATGCAGTATTTATAGTCCTGATGAGTCATTCATTTGTGGCTCTGTGTACTGAGCTGCCTTTGAAGCATTATGCATTCACTTCCAAAGATCAATACATCGCCAACTAGTGAGGTTCATCTGAATTCATCTCCTTAATTAGCTTTACAAAAAGGTTAAAAAAAAGTTTTTAAATAAACTTAACAAATTAATTAAAATCCTTAAAAAGATTGATAACCATGTCAAAACATTACAAACATAACAACCCATTGAACGTACCAGACCTAATGTGTTGAAGTTTATTTATTATCAGTAATCCATCAAATCCATTATTTGTTCATTTAAAAGCTGTTTAATGCATTTTACTAGGTATGTATAAAGAACATAGGAACCTGTTGCCACATAATCGTCAGAAAAGACTAAAAAACAAATAGTTAAAAATAAACAGAGCTCAGCTGTTGGAGCAATGTATCTCTGTGTTAGTTTATGGACAATAGTCTGGAAATAGCTACATTTTTAAACATTTTCAAAGGTGGTTAAAGGTCTTGTTTTTTGGAACAATTTAAAATGAAGAGTGCCTTGGCAGGTGAGGGGCTGTATTAAAGCTTTTTTATTCCAACATTGTTTTTTAAGCTTTGTTGTCTAAAACTAGCACACAACATATCTCACACACTGAATTATGTCATAGAAATACAAAGCAGATGACAGACAGACGGACAGCATTTTAACAGAGATTTAAGTTCAGAGTATGCTTACCTGACGAAAACAGCTTGGTGGAGCCGGGGAGGATGAGGTCTCTCTTAGGTATTCTTCCCAGCTGAAAGCATCTACATATAAAACATTTAAAAGATTGTATTAGGAATAACAGATGGAACATAAACA
>JBBBVT010000015.1:24108062-24119082 GCA_037177035.1 Craterocephalus eyresii
GATTCAATATAGGTGCTGTTTGAATGGGTATGAACGGGTGAATGAGAATTGTCATGTAAAGCGCTTTGAGTGGTCTAAGACTAGAAAAGCGCTATACAAGTACGGTCCATTTACCATTTACCATTCCCACAAGCCAAGTCTTTTACTTTCTGGCCTCCTCAGACATCATTTTCAACTTCTTACTTCATTCATCCATGAGAAACGTTAGATGAAGGGGAGAAAAAAGCAGCACAAAGCAGAGTCCTCTATGTTAACAGAGGGAGCCATAAATCAAAGCGCTGCAGGTCACATGATCCCACGAGAGACGGATCCGCTCCTGCAAAGTTACAAAGTCTGGTTTCTGAAGAGGGCAGGACCCTCAAAGAGCCAACATGCATCAAACACTGTTTATTGACCCCAGAAATAATCCATAATTACTCACATTAGGTTATTATGTGACGAATGTTACACGGTGTCCCTTTAAAGTCAAAACCCGAAATTAGTAAAATATGAATCAATAAACAAACAAATGAAAAGATTGTGTAGGCGCCCTGTCTCAGCATCACATCCCATGTTGCTATGAAATTAGTGGTTTTTGTGCGGCGCTCCTTTGACTGCAAACCTAGGTTTGATTGGTGAAAGGACAGTAGGTGCAACAACTTAGTAAAAAGGTGTGTTTGACAAAACGTTTCAAGTAAAGGGCCTTAAAATATGACAGTGAGTTTGACACAATGATCTCCATCATCATGTGGAAACTATGCTTCATCCGAGCTTTGCTTGCCTTAACAGTAATGTAAGATAAACCTCTACCTCCTATACCATATAACCTTGTTTTCTTTTCTTTCTTTTCTTCATCCGCTATTCTAAACTTTCTGAAAGCCACTCCTGAGCATCTGGATGAGTTGTTGATGTCTGTCAATATTAAAGGAGCATAGTGCAAGCAACAGAAACAGGACTATAGAGGCAGCTGAGGTGGGCAGTGATTGGCTCATCCTGCACATCAGGCTGCTGGAAGAGGATGCTGGGGAAAGAAAAATAAGAGTATTTAGCATTTAAACTTGCACAATGCAGCTTTAACTTGAGACCCTCTGCAACATAACTCACTCCTCTCCCTCCCCTGCATGCTCTCATGGTGCTTTAATCTTGAACAGCTCTGGTGATTTTGGCATGCGTCACCAAACATGGCTGCAACTGCATTAAGATAGAAATCAAGATCACTTACTGGTAAAGAACCAGTTTACCAGTGCAGGGAACGACCAGAGCACGTGGGTTAGATTGGCAGAGTTATTTCAGCATCGGTCAAAACTCCTGAGACCTGCCGTCTTCACACGAGAACATCACATATATGGTCTGTGCCATGTTACCAAATTCTGTATAACCGTGAATCATTTACATTGCAAGTTGGTGGTGTCAGAAGAGATTTTATTTTTCAATTTAAGATTATTTTTTATATCTATACCATATCTAATGAAATATGTATAATCATAGAAATAAGGATAATCGAAAAATCAAACATTTCTATTTATTGGTCCCTCCTAGCATCGATAGCTGGAGGAAAAATCAAAGTAAAGCTGGTGTCTCAGCACTTTTGTAATTGTTGCTTTAGTAAAATGGGCTCTAGCAAGAATTTAGATTTAATTTTGCACAAGAGGTTCAGTCTAAATAAGGCACTGTTTCTAATAGCCTCATCCATAACAGCTCCCAGCTACAGCCAGCCTGCTCTTATTTTCATTAGAGCTGTATTAGTAAGAGGGGATATACATTTCGTTGTCTTTGAAATGAGTCTTAGAGTTGCAGGTACATGGTATTTCTTATCGATGGTCCTTGAGATGCCTTCGCAAGTTGTTCCAAGGCGATTTTATCCCGACTGAATTAATCTGACATAATCAGGACACCAACAAGCTGCCTGCATGAGGCCACACAGACGATGGCAGGTAAAAATCAAGTCATCGGGTCAAGAGGATTGTATATAAATCTGAGACAAGATTGGATCAAGGCACAGATCTTGGAAAGGATACCAGAGCACTTGTGCAGCATTAAAGAGCCTCAATGAGCCTCTCCCCTCTAGATCCACTAATAGACTTCTTAGATCTGCCTGTCGGGTCTAACCGAGGGATCATGGACGAACAGCGCTGTAATGAAAAGCTACTCGATGCCCATTAGGATGTGATGGGACAGGAACCAGTTCTCACTGAAAAACACATGACGACTCACTGAGAGCGTGCCAAGAGGCGCTCGCTCTATTTTCAGATCAGAAGAGGTAAAATCCTTGACATTTGTCAAGGGGTGAAAGAAATGGAGAGAACTTTTGCCTCTATATTAACAGGAAGCTATTGTTTGTTTTTTTAATGAACAAAACCAGCACTGGGTGGTTTAATGAACAAAACAGTTAACTTATGATCAGGTATGATTATGAACTTACCGTGTAACTTTTGGCTTCTGAGGTCCGAAACCTTAAGTTTCTCCCGAAAATAAACTTTTGACTCAATTATTTGACTAACTTTAGTAGTAATAGATGATTTCTGGGTTCAGTATAGTGTTTGACATGTTTTGGGATTGAGGGTTGGCCCTACTCAGAAACCAGACATCGCAACTTTGCAGGAGCGGATCCATCTCCTCATGGATCATGTGACCTGAAGCGCTTTGCTTACAGCTATAAAACACAGCAGGCTGTGCTTCACGCTACATCACTTTGTTTTCACTTTCTTTACTGCTCATTTTCTTTCTCCTTTTTGGTTTGTAGCTCCATAATATTTAATTCTGTGTATCTGGACCCGGTTGCACACAAACCAGCCGTACCAAATCTCGGGTCTTTGGAGGTTAAAGAAAAAACCTGCAGGACAGGAAAGTAAACCAGAAATTAACATGACTGACCAAAGCTAACACAGGGGGGAAACCAGTGCAGGACTTCTAGTGACAAGCAACGGGTTATGAATAAAGGAAACAGTATTTGGGAGAAAATGGCAAGAGTCAGAAAAGAAGACCAGGTGTGTCACGAACGGGAACTGATCACAAGGCTAAAACCTCTACAAGATGAACCAGGAAACAAGATGGACGACGACTCAACCTGAACGAAAGTCCTCATGAAACGCAAACCCAAGAAATAAACCAGAACCTGTAGACTGGGACAGCTCATCTCACTGATAGTAAAGCTTAAAATACACAAGCCCACTAAGCTGAGGACAAATGTCCTGAAATGGGTCTAATAAAGTTTATGGAAATTGTGGACTCTTTCAATTCCTCCATCACATTTAAGTAGCTGTACAAGTTATTGTCACATTTTCAAATGAATTGTGAGAGTAATAAAATTATTACATTTACTCTGTTTTAATCTCCAGCAAGAGGAAAGCAACAGCTAAGATATATATATATTTGTTCTGCTTCTCTTTATCAGAGCCGGTGTTTGCAGAGATCGTGTTCACATGTTGTTCTATGATCTAGAGGTGTAAAGAGATGTTCATTTTCATCCTAAAAGTGTTTTTAATTCATATCTGAAATTTTTTTCTTAATTTGTACTTTGTGCCATCTTCACTTATTCTTCACCATATACTGATAATAAATGTCTTTTTAATGTGGCTCCAAAAGTATTTAAACAGACCTTGTGGTTGCAGAGATGTACTTATTTAATCATGGGGATGCCTAAATAATATTCATTCAGAAGTCTTCTGGACAATCCTAATGGTATCATTGTCATGATTGCTCTAGTTTCCTGCTGTGAACCATCCCCAAACATTGGAGCGAAGGTACCTGGGAATCATCGGAGGAGGCCTGCTAGACCTGCTGAAGGTAAGAATAGGGCTGTCAATAATGAGTCAATTATTTTACAATTATTACAATTATTAATTGTACAATTATTTAGTACAATTAATTTTCTGGCTGCAATAATTTTTATTTGTTCGCGTTCTCTGTCTGAACCGTCTCTTTTCTCGTAAACTGTTCTCTCGTGTTGTACCTGGTCTCGTATGATACCACAGAGTGTAGCAGGGTATAATTTTGTTGCTTCCTTTCTGGTTGAAGAGGTCCGAACTGGCAGTTTGCCTGTCTGGGCCCCATGTTTAAAATTTTGCTTACAGAGACTCATTATCATATTTATTGTTTTTTGTTGTTTGGTTTTCATTAATCATCAATGAGACAGAGAATGGCTCCTATTTATTTTAGTTTTTTGTTTATTTATCTCAAATTTCTTCCAGTTTCATTGAAAATGTTGTTTAAAAATGAAAGTTTATTGATCTTTGAAAGGGCGTACCTGCATTATAATGGTATAGTCATTGTATTAGCTGAAAATCGTCTCAAAATGACAACAGTGCTTAGAGCTATATAAGATAAGATAAGATAAACTTTATTATCCCCAGGAGGAAATTTGTCTTAGGCCTCGTAATACAGCTGAGTACAATAAAAACACAAAATATATTATTGTTTATCGCAATAATATCTGGCATGATTAATCATTCAGCAAAATTTGTTATCGTGACAGTCCTAGGGAAGAATCAGTGAATCAGGGAACCCCACTCCTGGTCCTGGAGGTGTCCTGCAGGCGTTTCCCTGCTGCAACGCATCTAATTCAGACGTGCAGATCATACTGTATACTGTAAAATGAATGGACAGACCTTAAAATCATGTGATCCATAGATTTTTTAAGAGCTGAAATGAAGCTCAGCTGGCGGTTCCTACCGTTGCGATATTGGCACCGTTTACAAGTCTTGTGGCCATAGACATACATAATGAAGGTGCTTCATGGGTTTCGGACGGCGTCATTGGCGGCCATCTTACCACAGACCAGTCTGAATCTGAGGAAAAGTGATTTTCTAAACTAAAATAAATTATTATCAGCAGTGATGTCAAATGTAACGTTTGGGAGACCAAATTGTTCAGAAAAATACTTTGTGAGAAGAATTAATCTTTTAAAATGTCCAGAACACATTACCACAGCGCCATCTGCTGGCCATAAAATGTTTCTACAAAGTTAATAAACAGGAATGTTTTCATCCATTTTTGATCATTTTGTCTGCGGTAACTTACTTTGATTTAACATAAACGCTTGTCCTTATGTATATAAATTGCCCCAGTCAGTTTATTTTCTTACAGAACTTCACCGTTATAAATATTCATAAGTATCCATTGTCAGAACTACGTGTCTGATGTTTATAACAAATCAAGTGGTTTGAAAATCGGTATAAAATTGAGCAAGTTATGGTTATTTAAAAACTACATGTCCCATTAAATCAACGTTAAAAGTGAGCGAGCTGCCTGTGAAAATATGGCCGCCCAGCGCGGACGTTCCACTCCATTGGCCGGCAGCGTGGGCGACTTATCTAGCCTTTATTATGTATGTCTATGGTTGTGGCTGTGAAGGTGGGGGCAGGGATGATTGACACTCACCAAACGCTGTCCTACAAGCTAACAAAGCTAACCCGCAGCTAACGGGAGCTAACCAGCCCACAGAGGCAGGCGGGTTAAAGATACTGTAGGAAGCACTGTTAGCCAGCTAAAAGTTGCGGTTGTGCCACTCTTGGCCGCATTTTCCATTACATCTGCCGCCTGTCAATCAAAAAGACACGCCCATAATTAATGAGGAACTTGAATTTGAGGAGCTAGAATTTTTTTCAGTCCCCCCACAGTTAAACCTGACACTTTAAACCTAAAATGGTTTTTGAACCATGCTGTAAACATGTTTTATTCTGCTGTAAAGTGGACCTTTTTAACATGCAGCACCTAGTGGAGGAGGGGGAAACTGCAGTTTCTGGCACTTCCGCATGGGCTTCATGTTTCTAAGCAGACGGTTGCTGCTTGTTTCAGATGCTAATCACCACTGATGTTAGTTAGATGCTTTGCAGCAGGGAAACCCCTAAAAACCTGCAGGACTGAGGATCCCCATGTTAGGCAATGTGCCGTTATCATTGTGTTTACATCGTGACTGCACAGCGCCTTCGACATCTCCAGGTTCACATCCTCGGTTCCAGCTCTGCTGTTATTGCTGTGTCTGCACTGTAAACAGGAGCTCTGTGTCAAGAATGTGGGCTGTGCTTCTGCTCTTGTGCTTTTCCCTACAGATAATGACTCACTCTTAACATAATGTCATAGCAGGACCGACTTCAGAGACAACGAGCATCACTTCATTAACAATCACAGCTTCTTGAGACGTTAGCAGAAGTTAATTAAACCAAATATGTTGGAAAGAGTGGCTAATCGCTTAAAAGAGTCGCATTTTTGGCTTCTGATGTCCCAAAGAGATTAAACAGACAGTATTTATCCGAGTAAGAAAAAAGCAAATGTCACAAGTCATATTTCACATCATTGTTTGATTTGTTTCCGTGACTGTAAGACGCTGTTAGACGCAGCAGCATGCCGGCTCTCATGATAATGGCGATGACTCCCAGGAGCATGACTGTTTCGGTTTGTTTGTGAGGTCTGGATGTTTGGGGTTTTCTGGAGAACTCACAGGTTCCTTCTCTGTGTTTGCGCCTCAGAACCTCCTGCTGCTGAACCCGACGGAGCGCTTTCTCACAGAGCAGTGCCTGAACCACCACGCCTTCCAGACCCTGCGGCTGGTGGAGCGGCCCGGCCCGCCCACGCCCACACCTGTACGCTCCTCCAAGAGAAAGCCTCACCACGGAGACAACAACACCCCCAGCAGGTCAGCAGGGAACATTGTCATTTGGATAAACTTGTCATTATCTCCATCTTAACGAGTCTTTATATCCACATGTGACCAGTTGTGTTGTGGGTAGCACCATTTTGAAGATCTTTATCCACATTATCTGCAACAGTGACATTTTAGCTATGTCTTTCCCTTATGAAAATTAAAAATATCAGACATTTTCTGTTTGATTTGGCTTTGATTTAAACTAAAAGTGTCCTGTAAGGGTCTGGCCTACTGAAAGCTATCTGGATGATCATGTCTGAAAGTATTACAGAGCCCACCTTTACTTCATTATTTGTGCAATGAATTCTGGGTCAATGATGTCATCCGACCTTCTTCCATGGATATTTTTGCAGCTGGTGCATCGCTGAGAAAACTGCAGAAGTTTTGTAGTGCAGTGTAGTTTTGAGGCATGTTGAAGCTTTAAGCCTTTGCACTTTGTATTCGGGCCTAAATATGTACAGTATGTTATAGCATTGAAATAACCAAGGTCAAAGTAGTTACAGCCTTGCTTTGAGCTTAAAGTTGTGTAAAATCTACAAAAATAAAAATAAAAATATAAAATATATAAAAAAATGAAAACACTGAATACAAAAAAAATGGAATTTGGGAAAAAAAGAAAATGGATTTCATGGGGCTCTATTTATTCTTTTTTGGTTTCTGGCTTCTGATTTGTTTTTTTACCCTTTAGCTATCGTTACCCAAACCGCATCTACCTCTAGTGAATCCCTTCACACTTGCTGCTGCTGGCATCAATTGATTTTTCTGTTTTTATTTTAGCTTTTAAAAAAAGAAAAGTACAGATTAGAGTACCGAAAAAATACCGGACCGTTAAGGAGTATCGATAGATCCTTAACAATACCCATCCCTAATAAGGAGACATTAAATCATGACTTTCCAGGTCCGACTGGTGTTTCCAGCCTAAGCTGACAAACTTGCAACGCCTGAAACATAACTGTTTTACTCCTGTATGTCTGTGTCTCTAATTTTATTTCTGTTTTATTGCTCTCAGTTTTACAGCACTTTGGTCAACATTTTTTGTTTTTAAATGTGCTTATGAATAAAGTTGAGTTGACCTGACCTGCATCTTACCAGATATTATAAAGAGATATAATCAGTTCCTCAATATTTCTTTTTTTTCTGCTATTTTCTTTCACGACTTTTATTTCTGGTTCAGAAAACTTCTTCTAGCGGTATCGGCCACGAGCAGCTTAGCCTACACCGCCGGCTTACGGCGCTGCTAGAATCACTTTTTTATCACTAATTTTTGGCTTCATTAATGAATCAAAACTGGATTATGGTTCTTTCACTTTTAGTTTCTTAATGAAAGGCAAGAAGGAAAGGAAAACAAGTCTTTACAGCTTTCAGATTCCTAAATGTATGCAGATGTATCGTCGTCTTGCTTGAGCCATCTCTTACTTCTGATACCCTCACTGAGCTTACAAGTGTCTTAAACAAAACGGTGTGTTTATTATAATGATGAAGGAAAGTTGTCTATATTCTGCTCTGTGTGGTTGATGCTGAGAGGACATTTTCTCTCCTCTATGGCTCTACTCTTCTCTCTAAAGTCCTCAAGTGTCGTCTGAACCACTTCCACTGCTCTCACATTCGGGCCAAGCAGACGTTAGTTTATCTCCCTGTAGGATGTTACCCTGATAGACACACGAGACTTTAGTCAAGCTTTTTTTTATTTTTGCTATTTTTGGTCCTCCTGCCAATTTTTGTACATAAAATTACATGTAGATGCTCAACCCTTTTAATCCCAGTTACCATGGCAATATGATGTGTCCTGGACAGCCTCAGCTGAAACAAACACAACAGAAACTATTTTACGTTTTTACCCTTTTTCATCCAGATGTTTTTTTCTATTTGATAATTAGTTATTAATGCTTCTATTTAATTCATATCCTCACAAAACCATGTCCAGCTGACCTGCTTTGTGGTGCCAAAGTGCATCAAAAACATCCTCTTGGCTTTATTTCAGCCATAAAGGACCAATATTTTTCTTTTCACATAGCTAGTAATCGACCAGCAGGCTGCTCCTGCTTGGACATTACTGTCAATTTAAGCTATATAATGGATCAGAAGTTTGATGAGAAGTAGCGTCATCATCATTTCCAGGTCTAAATAGAGGTATCATAGTGATAGCAATCTTTTTTTATAACAAAAAAGTGCTAAATAATGGTGTTATAATGGATCCGTCATGGTGGATTTTCCATATAGAGTCTCTGAATAAACACTACATTTTGTGGCTGGATCGTAAACCTCCTGGACGAGACATAAATACCTGAAAAACTTCTGTAGATCACTTAAAGGGTGAGATATCCAATGCAGTTACACACTCAGGCGTTGGTGATCTCGTGGAGATTATAAGGTATAAAACAGACTGGCATTAGTTTTCTCCACATCTTAAAGGGATACTGTGTAACTTTTGGCCACTAGGGGGCTAAACCCGTAACTTCCCACAGGCCACGCAACATTGTTACAAAATGAAACAGTCTTTCTTTTTCTGGGCTCCTCAGTCTTCACCTTCTTATTTTGTTCAGATTTGACCAACTTCCAAAGAAAAAGTAGCACGAAGCTCAGCCCGCTGTGTTTTATGGCTGAAGAGAAAAGCGCTGGAGGTCACATGATCCACGACAGATGGATCCGCTCATGCCATTTTGCATGTCTGGTTTTTGAAGAGGGCAGCCCTTCAGAGAGCCGACGAGTCAAAAAATGCACTGACCCAAGAAATCATCCATGAATTCTCACATTAGGCTGATAATGGGTTTAAAAGTTACATTTTGGGGGAAATTACAGGTTTAGGACCCCTAGTGGCCAAAATTAACATAACCGTTGAATCGACTCCAGGCTCTACCTGTATTAGGTAATATATTTCCTTGTTCTGTGTTTTTGTGTAGGAGCCATGGAGGGAAGAGCTCAGGAAGTCACCGCTCCAGTAGCAGAGAGTGCTCCAGCTTACCCCGACACGAGGACGTCCACCCGAACAACGACAGTTTCCTCAACGGCAACATGCCTGCAGCCATCAACCTCAGCCCGACCCTGCATCCCAAGAACTACCAGCCGCAGATCTTCAACCACTCCACCGCCTGCAGCATGGACCTGGCCAGCAGCAACCTGCCGCACCTGCACGGCCTCGGCGACGCCAAGGGTAAGGCCGACTTCGAGATGAACTTGGGATCCAAGGTGTCGGACGGTCCCGGAGCCAAGTACCTCAAATCCAACTTCCGCTCCCAGCAGAACCGCCACTCTTTCGTGGAGGGGAAGACCAACACGCTTCAGTCGGGGGAGAAACACGGCAGACACAGCTTCATGGAGTCCCACGGCTCCACGCCTGCCTCTTCCAAGTTTGCCTACCTGAACTTATCCAAGAGCTACGGGACGCTCAGCGATGCGAAGTCAGTGGGGAACTTAAACGATGTCCACCTGTACGCGGACGAACCCACGTCTCGCTATTTTCCCTCCAGCTGTCTCGACCTCACAGCCCCGAGCAGCCCGGCGTCCCGCAGGGTGGAAAGGCTGGGGCCCGGCACGGGGGGTCGAGGAAGCATGCGTTCAGAAAGAGAGAGCAACACGCTGGACTCCTCCTACAGACGCTCCTCCACCCGCCATAAGACCTCGGAAGAGGCCAAGTCGCCGAATGCCCTGGATCCCGGGGAAGGTAGCATGGAGAGGAGCCACGGCCACTCGCTGTCCACCCCGCATGACCCTCTATCCTACGGACAGGGCTACACCAGCCCCTTCTCCTCTCAGCAGCGACCGCACCGCCACTCTATGTACGTACGGAGGGATCACCAGAGGACACATGGTGCAGACGAGGGGCTGTCGGTCGGGCAGGGAATGCCCACCAGAGCCAGCAGCCTCCAGCTCCTGTCTCCGCAACTGCAGCACCGCACGCTGCCCCGCCACTCTGGAAGCTCGTCCAGGGAAGAAGACATGAGCAGGGTCAGTAATCAGGGACTGGGACCATACGCTTTCCTTTACGAGGTTTTGGTTGCCGATTCAATTTAAATTGCACTTCTCGTGATATTGCTTTGTGTAGAAAAAGAAAAACTTTTAACGAAAAATCTTTTGGTTATTTTTTGTATTCTTGATTTCAATTAAGAAAAAACAGCACAGAAGTCAGACCCACATTCTGCTGCTATAATTACTGACAAGACAAAAAAAATAATGAAAATAAATTTAAAAAATTATTTAAAACATTTTTTGCATTTATGTGAAAAAAAGATTTATTTTAAAATTGTTGAAAAAAAAATCCCAATATCTGATTTTTAAACAAAATCTATTTAAAAATTATGAAATAGAAAATCCCAAAATTCGATTAATAAAAAAAATCTATTTGAAAATTGTGAAATAAAAAAATCCAAATATTAGATTTTTAAAAAATCTAATATTTGG
>JBBBVT010000015.1:24124559-24136540 GCA_037177035.1 Craterocephalus eyresii
CTCGTGATCGCCACGTTTGTTTACAGTGAAGCTAACAGTGTTGCTAATGCTAAACCTGCCGGTAGGGTCGGATGTTGGTTTGATCAGTTCCGCTTGTAGCCCACATGTCACGTCCGGCACGGCCCGGATTGTGTTCACAAGCCATCCATCCCGAGCACGTGTGGCCCGGGTCCTGGACTACCTCCCAATCTGGGCCAGCCCAGCCCGTTTGCATTCACATGGACAAAATCTGCGGTCATGTGAAAAGGCCCTAAATTGATTTTCGATGTATCATTACATCCCTACTCATGTGTCTTTCAGAGTCAGCCGCTGAAGTCGCTGCGCAAGCTCCTGCACCTCTCCTCCTCGTCCTCCAACCAGACGGCGTCCTCCGACATGCGCTACCAGCCACTGCCCAACTCTGCGTCCGCTCAAGGTGTTTTCACCGAAAGCCGGGCTCACTCAGGGGTAAGCACGCCCCAGCTTAAGAGCCGACAGACAGGATACCCGCTGCCTGGACAGCTGGAGTCTGGCTGGCACTCGTCCGCCATGGGCCGCTCCGAGGGCAACCCCTACCCAGAGCAAATGGGCATCAAAGGAGGCCAGAACGGGCACGGCTTCGGAAGGCCATCCAGATCCCGCTTACCAAACCTCAACGACCTGAAAGAGACAGCTCTGTAATCTCCACCCCCACCCCTCGCAGCTCTCTCACATCCACCTCAGCATCCTGTTTCCCTTCTGTTGCTCCCACACCTCCAACACCCTGTAAACCAGTGCACCCGCTCAACACACACACACACAGTTACCAAACCTACTGTTGTAAACACTGCTTGCAATCAGGCCAAAAGCCATTTTATGTCTTAATTTTTTTAAAGCTTCCATGTTTGATAGACTTTATATAATTACTCATGTAATTCTGATTAAAACTTGTATTATAGAGTAAATATATTACAGACTCATTATATATCTGGATAGATAAAGTGTAGATTTTAAGTGTAGGTATTTTTGTTTTTATTAAAGATAGAACTGTAGTACATTTTACTGTGTAGTATTTCCTTAAGGTTAATCTAAGGCATTCTTAACTAATACAGACTGGTAATGTTAGTAACTTCTGTTCATCTCATGCAGGATTGTAACTCTCTGTCTAAGCTGCCTGGTCTTTGGATGTGCTCTGTCATACTGGTTACAGATGCTCAGTTGTGCAGCCCCAAGTCAATGCAACCCTGTTCTTAACTCTGCTGGCAATCTGACCATTTAAACGCTTACAACTGATTGCTCTTTTTTAAGGATCTTTTAGGTTATTACATCTTTACGAAATGCAGCCATTTTAGAAACTGGTGCCATAAACTAACAGTAATTCTAACCTGTATTGCCCTCTGCAGGACACAGTTAAGCACTGCATTTAGTGGTTTTTTAAACTAACAATCCATGTAATGTTTTATTATATAGGCTGGTATATTATTCAGTTAAAACAATAATTACACCTTCAACACAATAAATCTGAAAAATAATAAAATGTTCAAAAATTAGTAAGATTATTTATTCAAATTTTACAAGTGCCACAAGTCACCCTTGATTTCTTACTACTTGCACAGGCTTTGAGCAAACTTCAAGGATCCGGTTGATGGCAAAGGACATCTGAAGCTGACTGTGAGGGATGAGGTTCTCACTCGCTAGCAAGTGTTCTCTGTTGCTCTTTTTCACATCAGCAATCTCCAAGTGGTTAGTCAGTTACACAAATACACTTAATATAATACATAAAAACAACTGCTGTAAAAGTTTGGTATACAAAGTAAGAACTGAGTTTTTTCAAGTCATCGTTAAAAAGACATTTTTACAGCAGCCAGAGACATAAAAGCCATTCTGGGTGTATTAGTGCAATGATTCCCAACCTTTTTGTTTATTTTTGAGAGGACTTCAAGGACTCTTATGCCACTACCATGCATTGCTGCGCTCATCTGAGTTTGATAAATCTGTTTTTTGATACATGTATATTACATGTATACATATATATTACAATTGTTAACACTGACATAAGAATGTTGAGCTTAATTAGATCAGATCCGTCACACTTTAACTACTTAAGTTACCAAAGGCTGCTAACACAGCTAGCTGGGCATTTCAACAAGTTATTAGCAACTTAATCTTAATCTTTCATTCTTTTCTTTTTTTTTACGTTTTGCAGCAATTTCTGAAGGATTGTAGCTAATAATTTTGGATGTTTATTAATGTCACATGCTGTTTGCTCACTTCACCAAGCGACAAAAGGGTAAAACCTTTGCAGAAATGCCAAAAAGTTCCCTCCTCCTCCACTAGGGGGCTGGCTCCAAAACAGAGCAAATCCCCATAGACTCCCATGTTAAAACATTTCGCCAGAGGTCGGCACTTGTACATAACTAAAAAATCACAGACCCATTGTAAAAACATGCTCTATGAGAACTCCAGCCAATTTTATTGATAATTGAATAATAAGTCACACATCTTAATCAAATTTTTTACGAACAAGCTTGCTTGATAACCTGCTATGTTATGACTGGAAACTGAACAGACACAAAACGTAGTATAAAGAACTTTATTAAGAACAACAATGGACTAAAAGTGCTACAGGGCGCAGCCATTTTTACATCTGGCATCTAGGGATTTTTGAGGATCATGAGTATCCACCTTGAAATTCCAAAAATTCTTCGTAATTTCCATCAAGATTACCTCAGAATTCACTGTTCCAAGGACACCGGAAACAACTTATATGAAGGGGCATGTCGTTTTGATTGACAGGTGCCAGACATCCGTGCGAAGGAGGCAGAGAGTAGCTCTAGCAGTTTTCAGCCGGCTAGCCGGCTTAGCCCACGTTTGGGAGCTTCGGGTTAGCTTGGTTAGCAGTTTTTGATGGGTGTCAAATATCTGTTCCCACCCTCATAGCCCCCCTCTTAGCCCTTTTTCCAAAAACCTACGAGTTACGTCACGGAGATTGTCCATCACGTTAACTTTTCAGATGCTGTGTGCTAACTTTTCATATATTATTAGCTATCTTACACTTGCTATTAGCGAATTTTTCACATATTATTAACTATCTTACGTTTGCTATTAGCGAATTTTTCACATATTAGCTAACTCACACTTGCTATTAGCTAAATTTTCACGTATTATTAGCTAACTTACACTTGCTATTAGCTAACTTTTCACTTATTATTATCTAACTTACACCTGCTATTAGCTAGCATTTCACATATTAGCTAACTTTTCACATATTAGCTAATTTACACATGCTATTAGCTAACTTTTCACATATTATTAGCTAACTTTTCACACGCGGTTTGCTAACTTTTCGGCCACAACACACGATTCATTTCATTACTGCTGAATAATTTATGTTATACTTTGTATTTTAGTTTTAGCCTGAATGCAGACGGCTCTTTCCGTGTATCCGGTTGGGAATCACTGCACTGCTGTGTGTTGAACTGATTGCACACAATGAACCACTTGGGAAGAGAAGAGACACAGTGAAGGCTTGAATCTGCACTGTAACATTGATTTTAGTTGGAAATAATGTGCCATGAGTCTAGCTTGTCAGAAATAAACCCTAACCTTTTTAAATGTTGCACTTTGAAGAGAGACTTTGCGGCCCAGCAATATTTCCCTGAATCTGTAAATTCTTCCTCACTACATGTTGTGTCACGTGCACACGGTGTATGAAGACTGAAACAGTAACACTCTGAGTCCAGACATGACCGTATTGTGTTGTGTGTTGTGCAGCTGTAAGGATTGTGCACATTGTACTCGCCGGAGTACTTTTCTCTCTTTGGATCATTGTTTAGCTGAGGGAGCATCGTGTATTATATTAATACTGATGTGTGACTACTTGTTTGGTAATATTTATAACAGAAAAATGTTTATCAGCTGTTTAAATGAAATCAAGTATTAAGTTTGTGCTTTTGTTACAGACACAAATTAGTAGCATTGTCAGTGTTTTATCTGCCGTTTATTTCCAACAGAGCATTTCCATGAGAACATAAACCCATGAATTAATGAATGCTTAACAATTTTAGAATATTCATGTTTACATATGTAACAGTAAATCTTCAATAAAAACAAGCTCATTTGGTCCCGTTAAGTCTTCAATCTCTTTTTATTTCCCTAAAATTGTGTTTTCCTCTTTTATTATTCTTTTTTTTTTACTCCTTTAGGTTTATTTTAGCCACCTTCACACAGCATTTTGAGCTGGAAACTCTGATATACATGACATGTTAATACAATACATTTATGTCATTTTTAAGACAATTAAACAGTGCATCAGAGGACAATAAATATGTCCACCTGCCTGCATGTACACGTTCTTGAAGTCTTGCCAAAGATGGACATGTTCAAGATCATATGTAGAATCAGTGCTGGAACGATGCACTTGGCATGCGGCTTGTTGGGGAATGAAGATGACAGTGAAGAAATGAGCACACCAGTACACCTCAGGAGCATTTATTCATGCACATCAGCAGCTCCAGCCTCATGGCGATGCGGGTGTGCCAGCCCAGAGGCAGCAGGCGGATGTAGCGAGCAACGATGGGCGGGCGCAGCAGGTTCTGCACCGTGGAGGAGCGATCCGAGTTCCCATAGAAGACCTACGGAGAAGGCAAACAGGATATGAAGTTAAGAAGTTAGTAAGTAAGAGATGAGATGGAAGTAGTGATGCATACTATAAATCGATTCTCAGTTAATAATAATAATAATATAAGAAATTACTTAATTAAAATAAATTAATTGCAATTAATCATTTTGAGCCTGTGATTCCTCGCCAGCCCACATGGGGGCAGAAATCCTTGACTCACATGCGGGAACACAAGAGAAGCTGACCTCTGACCATATACATAATAATTAATTTATCGTATTAAATGATAATTATAATGATAATATCTTTGTTTGCATTGTTCCATCTGTGAATGTGTTGTTGTTGCTGTTAAGAATAAATCTTTTATTAAGGAATATGATTTGTATTTTCTCTCGATACTGCATTTTCGTAGAAAGGAACCTGTTGATTCAGAGGGAAATTCAGCTTCTTAGAAAAATTGCCACTTATTAATTAAACGATCATCAATCGATAAGATGAATCAACTATCGATTAATGAATTACTTGATCATTTGCAGCATGATCTGATGACCGTTTTGGGTACCGACCCTGTTGTTTCCTGTCTGATCTTTGTAATAGATCCAGTTGAGATTCTCCACGGTGCGATATTGGATGCTGTATTTCGTAATCCACTCATCGGCATCACAGCGGCCCTGAATGAGGATCCCAGATACCACGCCAACTTCCTTCAAGTCAATCTGGATCCACTGGTGTAGGTCATTGAACTTGGACAGCCATGCACATCTAACAGAAGATTCAGTTTTCTTTTTTTATTCCATACAAACACACATGACATGAGCTACTGTAGAGGAGCAAGCAGATTGCCCCCAACTCACCCAAATCCCTGGTTGTTTAGGCGAGCCTTGTTGGGGATCCAGGACGAGTACCAGCCAGTGTATTGATCCTGATTGGAGCAGCTGATCTGGTCTGCGGTTACAGATCCAGATTCAAACCCCAGAGCTCTGTGGTACGGGCACTCTGTGAAGGGGAAGGGTTGAAGGGTTAGGGTGGAAATTATGTTTCCAAAACACCTTATCTGACTTAATATGCTAATTTGACTTAATTGACACTTAATTTGGTCACAATGTACTCCAAAGGATTTCATTGACAGTGATGATAATCTCTTTCTATTCAGTTTTCTGACAATGCTTTACTCGGATGATTAGAATATGCAAGAAAAGTTGTTTTATTCAGTCAATTGGTAAAGATGCAAAATTTCACTTTCAGAGGCCAGACATTTTTGTATTGAAAAAACACTTTTTATTGATTTCCTGCAATATTTTTTATATGTTTTAATATTTAATTATAAAATATATTAATATATTATAAAACATATTGTTATAAATATAATATATTTTACTATATTTATATCAATACACTTTGAAGTTAAGTTATATGTACTACTTAGAAAATTAGAATATCCTGAAAAAGTGCTGCATTTCTGTAACTTAACTTCAAAAATGAAATGTACAGACAAATAGTATGCAAATCAAGATATTTCAGCTTTTATTTGTTGAGAATTTGATGATTAGGATTTGAAGCTTCAGAAAACATCAAATTAAAAGACTCAGAAAAGTATAGTATTGCTTGAAATCAATAAAAAAATAAATTTTAAGTGGAAAAATGTCCTCTGAAAGTAAAATCTTGCATCTGAACTTAAAACATAAAATGTATTGGTTTCACGTTTTATGTTGAATTGCTTGAATAAAACAACTTTTCCGTCATATTCTAATTTCCCGAGTAGTACCTGTACATGCCTGTGGCGATCTGGTTTACGGTGAGCTTTGATACTGAGATTGCGTGATAAATTGATCAAAGCGTCTGATGCGCGCCCTCTCACTCTGTACTGAATGAAGGGCACGCCCTATTTTGAGCTCCCTAATCTGCTGCTCACAACCTTATGCAGGTAATGAGATTATCTGAGCAGCACTTGTCATTCCCGGTTTCCTCAGCGTAGCCGTCCGTCCAATCCCATTTCCGTTTGCGGCATCACGGTTGCTGGTGATTCTGCACTGATGACGAGTCTGAGCTAATATTACCAGCAGTCAGGTCCATCACATCATCTGGAAGCCGGCCTGCTTACAGACTCCAGAACAAAAACACAGGACCTGCTCTGCCTCATGACACCCTTTCTCATTAACATCCGTCCTTACCTGGCATGCAGTTCAGCGAGTGCCCCTGAGGCGGCGGCGTCGTGGTCGGTAAGACCGGTGAGAAGGCGGTGGGTGCGCGTGTGGGTGAATCACGAGATTCGCAGTCGCAGGTGCAGGCTTTGACGTTACGCGTCCACGTCTCGATCTCCTGCTGTTCCTCCTCCTGCAGCTCCTCCTCCACCTGGGCAGCTTCCACCTCCACCTCCTCCTCCTCCTCCTGCAGAACATCCAGGGACGAGAGACTCCAAGGTCAATCTCGGGGTCACATTAAGTCACATTTCATAGCTTATCTGGAAAAAAGGCATCTCCAAAAATGAGTTAAAAAAATTAAAACAAGGTATTTTTTCTTTCAATAAGCAAAAGAAAACTCTATTGGTCAGATTTCCTTGAATAAGACAATTCAAGCCTTAAAAGATCTTAAAATAATATGGGAAAACTTGTTCTTTGCTATATTTTGCGACTATTGTGAAGTTTTGTGTCTCATTATAAGTTTGTGGTGCTCAAAAGTCGTATTTCCCAAGTTCCTGTATCTCACTGAAGTGTTATATTAAACACGATAAAATATCTTGATTTGGAGTTTTTGCAGTGTTTATGTGGGCTGCAGTCTTACCTCCTGCGAATGGACAGTGATCAGGGCTGTGCATCGAAAGAACAGATGGTAGAATAAGATGTGAAACCAAAAACGGAAAAAATAAACATTAAATATGAAACCTGATTAAACCTACTGAGACACAAATATGGGAATAGTTTGCAGCTGCACACATTAAGAAGTATTTATCCTTCAGACTGTATACGTATGACCAGAATAAGCTATTATAGAGATTACATGAATATCACCACCTGAATAAGCAGCTAAATCCTTCAGTTTGTCCAGAAGGACCCAGTGATGAAGCCCCTCATGGTGTGCTGGGACTTACCCTGAGTTAGAAGGAAGAAAAACAACACAGCGGCTAAACGAGTGGTGACCTCCATCTCCTTCTTCAGCTGCACTGGAATGACATGTGTGTGATGCCCAACTCTGCTGGACAGGATTACTGTAATCCACACGCCCGTGATGGCCTTATCTAAGGCTTCTTAGTGGCCCTTAGACACCTCCCTTTTGTACTTCACCTGTATTTCTTTAAATACCATCACCCCACAAGTCGGGGTGATTCCTGATAGTGGCGGCGTTGGGGTCTGATGCGTTAAGAGGTCACTGCTCTGCAGAGCATGCGGCTTCACAAACATTGTTGGGATTTTTTTTTTACTTAAATTATTATTGAAGTTTTAACAGTTATATAGAAAAATCTAATGTCATTACACATCTTTTTAAAACATTATAGTTAGGGATTATGTGGTACAGAAGGAGCATAAAGAACAGAAAAGAACAAGCAAACAGAAGAACAGACATTGATTTCTATTATACAAGTTAAAGTACATTTGGATCAGTCAAACCCAAAGTATCATTTATACTGCATCCATTTCGCCCATTTAATCATGAAGAAAGTTTTTCTCATTCTCCAAATTGCAAACGTCTAAAAATGAGTTTAAAAAACATAAAACAAGTTATTTTTGCTTGACATAAGGAAAACAAATGTGGAACAAGTGAAAACTCTCTTAATAAGATTTATTGGAGTTAGACAAAATATTCAAGCCTCACAAGATCTTGAAATAAGCTGGAAAAACTTGTTCTTTGCTTTATTTTACTGATATTGTGAAGTTCGTGGTGCTCAAAAGTGTAACTTCACCCTAATGGTCTTAAAACAAGTTCATGTATCTCACTGAAATGTTGGTCTTTAGGTGATTGTATCTTATATTTAACATGATAAGAAGTTTTGACTAGAAATTAAAAAAACTGCACTGAGTAAGATCTGGATTTTTGCAGTGTGATCGCTAGCCACTGATTCGTAGTGGGAGGTTCAGCCTTACACCAGTTTGTTGCTTTTTTACATGTGACCAGCGACATTTTTGTTAAATATCTGTTTTTCTGGAACTCAGTCTTTCCAGCTACAAAGATAGATAACTTTATATTCCCTGGGTATTACAGTACATATCCCAAAGTCCCTTTCATTATATTGTGCACACATGAATTTTTTTTCACAATTATTATTAAACTGTAGTTGTTTCCTTGTGTCATTATGCTACAGTTACTGGTTGCAAGCTGAATATTTATATCCCACTTGAGTCCTTCCTAACTTCTCTAAACCTCAGGTTAGCAAGTTAGCAATGAACAACAATCTCCTCGCCTTTTAAATAAGATAATATGCACAAGTTTGCATAGTAATTTGGAGTCATGAGAGGTTAAGTGTTAGCACAGTTTTGATCTGGCATTTATGTTGTTGTTAAACCACCTCCTAAGTTAGCCATTATATGCATAGGAATGTAGATTTGGACCAGTTTGGGCAGTGAACTGGCCCATTTAGCCATACTGGTACCAAACACAGAGCTTGTTGGGAGACCAAACTTTGGGCAGGTTCCAGATCTGGCTCGTTTCAGCACCAACGCCTGGGTCAGAATGTGTGACTTGACTATTACTTACTTATAGTGAGTTATTTCCTATCATAACAGTCTAGCTACCTGATCTTTGACTCACCTGTTCATTTGACAATAATCCGCTCAGAAGCCCCGACATCAGCTGAATGACCTGCCTGTTTGACTTCCAGACGAGGGGCTTCTTTTCTTAAATGATGATGTAATGACCTGCTGCACATGACATCTTTTCACTCACATCTGTTTAATTCAGTTCACAAAGCAAGCTCAGGCTTCACAAATGCTGCTGCCCTCAGCTTTTTAGCTGTTTGCAGTTACATGCTGCAAACAAGTGGAACAAACAGCCTGTAGAGATTAAAGTCCAAAATAAAAATGTTCCTTTTCCCATTTATCTATGAATGAAAACTGCACGGTGTCTTTTAACTTCTTTTGCTTTTAATCTTTCTAATGATTTTGTGTTTAAAATTTTTTATTGTAATTCTACTTGCATTTATGTTTTTAATGTTTTATGTAAAGCACTTTGAATTGTCTTGACCCTGAAAATGTGCTATAGCTACAAATAAACTTGCCTTGCCTTTTGGCCAGGTCTCCCTTGTAAAAGAGATATTCGATCTCAATAGGACTAACCTGGTTAAATAAATGTTAAATAAAATAAATATAAAATGGTACGTAGCTTTGGCAAGGAAAAAAGCAGTCAGTGTTTGGTGCTGGAGTCGGAAATGCATACACATTTATAGATTTGGTCAATTTCTGAACATATTTTGTGCTAATATAATGTTATTTTAAAAATTAGTTTATTGAGGACGGTGGCAGTTATTTCTTTCTCTACAAACTTCCCCGCCTAGCAGCGATAAAAACTCTCCTGGTTTAGTTTCTATCAAACATCCAAGGAATCCTTTTCATGAAGTCGTTTAAAGGGCGGAACCTTTGGATATGATTGATGGCTAAATCAGCCAATAATGTTTGAGACACGATTTTAAAGCGTCCAGAAGGCGGGCATTATGGAATCCTCTTAACCAATTAAAAACACCACGAGCGCCTCACAACCAATAAAAAGCTAGCATTCAACCGCTCCGTATTACAGGGTGGTATTGGGTCGGTCGTATCTCTGGAAGGGAATTAACTGTTGTTGATTTTCGAGGTAAGTAACACAGATATTTTTTCTGGCTTTTTATGTTAAAATATGCTTAAAATGCTCTTCGCGGGTCGTATTTTACACAAACTAGGCGGAGATAGCGCAGGCTAATGCTAACAGCTGAATAACGGCGTTAAGGTACTTCCGTTACACTGTGTTGATAGCAGTCAATGACAGCAGTCATGTTATCAGTTCAGTTAGACGTTTATTATTATAATAATAACACCCAGGAGAATGAATACCGTCTTATATCATGTGTGCCAATATATGTAATTGATTATGTGAATTTGAACCTTACTCACATGGTTGTGCAGCACGTATGAACAGCAACTTATAAACCAATTAGTAATCTTTTCTTACTTTATGACAGTGATTGTTTCTTTGCTATGCATTTTTGAAAACCTCTCACTCTGATTCATCCAAATTAGTCACGCATTATATCTTCCCCCGGTGGTAATAATTTACTTTACTTGGCTTAACTTGACAGATTCACATGAGGCTGTGTGATTTGTTCGCGTGCATCGTTTTCGCTCCGTCTCGCGGATGTCTGCAGCAGCCCGCTCCCTCCTTTCATCTTCTCCATCCACATCTTTTGTCATCTTTTCATTTCAGATGCAGTTCATGCTTCTGTTCAGTCGACAAGGCAAGCTCAGGCTGCAGAAGTGGTACGTGCCTTTGTGCGATAAGGAGAAAAAGAAGATCACCAGAGAGTTGGTGCAGACCGTCCTGGCCCGGAAGCCCAAAATGTGCAGCTTTCTAGAGTGGAGAGACCTAAAAATAGTTTATAAGAGGTGGGTAATTACTAGATTTCAGTTTGAACTAAAATGTTGTCATGCTCCTCATAGACCCATCATTCATATGCATAGTACACCTGGGGAGTCAGGAATGAGCTGCACTCAGACTACAGTAATAAAGGATGCTCACTTTGCCTTATTATATCCTGTTGCCATGCCAACAGACAAGCAGGCTAACTCTGGTGAACCTGGGCGACCCAATTGGGATGGAAAAAAAGTATAGTGTTGCTTAGACTGTTACCTTCCACAATTAAACCCTTACAATGTATTAAAGTTTATTCCCACAAGCCTTGTGTTTTTTTGATTATAACAAGTGAGTGGTCACTTATTGGATTATTTTAAGGCAAGGCTATTAAGTGTCATCCAAAAGCGATTAGGCCTGCTGACTGTGCTGCAGGGATAAGCATCTTTTTTTCCATTGAGGAAAAAGAAAACCTGGGGTCAAATTCTTGCAATGGTTGAGGTAAACCTGAGCTACAGTACAAAGAGGAGTTATAGAAAGTAGGAACTCCATGAAACAAAACACTGATTGTAAGGCCATTTGTTTGATCTAATCACATAACATTTCTGCTAAATGAAAGTGAAAAGCAGAAAATGATTATATTTTGCTCTGAATGGGACTAAAAGCTGGGTACATAATACTTAATCCTGTCTGATTGTTGCCTGATTTGATATGTTACAACTTCATAAACTTTCAGTGAACCAAATAGAAATATATTTTTATTTTGTACAAATTATTTTGGGCCCTGCGACAGCCTGGCGACCTGTCCAGGGTGTACCCCGCCTCTCGCCCGTTGATAGCTGGGATAGGCTCCAGCACACCCGCGACCCAC
>JBBBVT010000015.1:24203847-24220211 GCA_037177035.1 Craterocephalus eyresii
TGTTTTCTCAACTGCAGGGAGACTCTGAAACAACGTCAAAAAAATGAAAATGACGATTTTGATTCTCTATCCCCTTTAAATCTGAAAGGAATGAAAACCAAAAGACCTTCAAATCGAGAGTCAATATTTTATTCACAAAAGAACTTACAGAACATAGCAGAGGGATTTTGTATTAATTCTCAATTCAAACTGATATTAATTCACATTCAGACCTCTTTTAGTACCAAAACGTGCTGATTAACTTAATTATTCGCTTTATAAGCCAGAAACAGCTCTGAGGAATTGTTTCATTAGTTGAAAGAAATTTAAATAAAAAAATTTTTTAAATTTGCTAAGTTTAACTTGTTTTTGTCACTTAGCAGTAGCTTTGAAAGTAGTCAAGCTAGAAATTTTGAAGTCTTTAAAAAAAAAAAAGATTCTTGGACTTTTTTAAACTGACCACAATCTTGATGAACAAGAATCTCGATTTTGATGAAAAACTTTTTTTGCACCCCTCATAAAAGGTTTTTGAACTGTGAAAAAAGACAATCTTATGCACAAGATGAGCTCATGTCAAATGTGATGCTGCTCCAGGTCAAATAGTTGGCATGGCTACCGTGGTTACCATGGTGCAGCATCTCTTCTTCCTTTCAGAACAGCTTGAAGACTTATGGCCATCAAGGGTTCCTGGTGTTGGACTCTGGTCCCGTTCTGGCCTGATGGAGGTTTCCAGCTGCTGAAGAGCTCCTGGTTGATTGTTAAATGACGGTTGCAACAAATAATCTCTGTGGCGGAAATGCTGCTGTGATGGATGCAGGATGTGGTTCAGCATTGTCCTGCTGTAACACACAAAGCATTTCCTCAAATACATGTTGCTCTAAACCTTTGTTTACTTTCAGCCTCATAGTTTCTCCCAAACCTGAAACCTGTCCGTACTGTATGTGCTGATGCTCCCCCGTACCATCAGAGCTGCTTCAGACACTGATAAGACGCTGGAGGGTCCAACCAGAATGCCCCATGTGGACTGGTCTGGCTGTAGAACCCTTTCCCAGTCTGAGACAATCCATTTCACAGGAGTCTTGATCCACCAGAGACGGCAGTGCTTCTGGAGCAGGTTCAGATACGATAGAGCTGTAGTTATATCTGTGGAAGGTACGGAGGAGTCTGTTAAGCCACGGTGGTTTCTGGGAGTATTCCTGGGTCCATTATTAACGTCAGAAATAGCTGTTCTGATGGGCAACAGGCGTCCAATAAAAGGTCTTTAATCTTGTCCCTGACACACAGAGACATCTTCAGTTTCTCTGAATGTCATGATGCTGTTCTGTAGATGATGAGTTGCAAACTGTTTGCAATGTAAAATTAAAGGACAGTATCCACAATCTTTTTATCTTTAACCATTTCACAGATTGGAGAGCGTCTGCCCGTCGTTACTTCTGGGCCTCTCTAGGACAGTGGTGCCCAAACTGTGGGTCGGGACCCTCATGGGGGTCGTGACAGCATTTCAGAGGGTCGCCAGATAATTGTAAATAATATATAACCTATGTTTATCAAATAATTTGGGATTTTTATAATGACTGTTGAAGTTAAACCATTAACAAAGAGATAAATCTAAATTTATACCTTAGTTCTTTAAGACGGTTGCTGGCCTGTGCCTCAAGGAATCTGACGAGATGAGAGGTAGACTTTCTTACGGGTGCTTTATTCCATCAACAACGTGAAAACTTTAAATGGGAAATACAAAAAGAAAGAAAAAAAGGGTTAATTCGTGTATCTATCAAATCCACTAAAATCTTACAGTAAATACACAAGGATGACAAACTTTAATTCAAAAGAGAGAGAGGGAAAAAAAGGAATTTTCAAAACACAAATATGTATAAATGATAACATTTATACATACATTCACTGACCAAGGGTTGCTTTCTGGTTTGGGAACATCAACGATGTGTCTGACCACTTCTCATCTACAGACGAACAGCAGTGCAATGAACTGATATGTAATGGCGAGGATGGTCAAAGGTGCAAATATGTCAAATCAAAACTTACAGAAAACTTGATAACAGCAGCAACAGCCAAGGTGTCAACCAGGGGCAGAGCGAAAGATGCAAGATGCCACCATTTACAAAGACATTAATGCATAAATCCACATTAACCTTCCTTATTTATGAAGACAGACTGTTTTCAAGCCTTATATTTAGAGCATCTCGCAGGATGACCCGTCTGATACAAATTAATTGTCATTACAGAAGGGAAAGTCATGAACGTCAATATATGTCGTCTTGGGTTTCGTGGCTCAAAAAGTCTGGGAAACTGTACTCTTGGACATCCCGTTTAGAGATTATCATGTGACAGACCTGATATCTTGCTAGATGTTTGCCAAACTGAATATTTTCTTATAAATCTTGCTTTTCCAGCCCCATTTTTGTTGCCGCAATGCCAACTATTTTGAGACATGTACCAGCATCTCATATGACGTGAGCTCATTCAATGCATAAAACTGTGAAATTTCTCAGTATAGATAAATGCTCTTTATGCTCTGTTGTGAATAAAATATTGGTTCATGTGATTTGAAGGTCTTTCAGTTTTCACTTTGTTAAGATTTAAGAAAATGCCCCAACTTTTCTGGAATTAGGTTTGGAATTTAATTTGCTTTAAGGATAAACAGAAACACTCTACAGAGTCAAAAAATTGAGAGTCATAATTGCATATTTTCTCTAAAAATATATAAACATCTCTCCTTCATTTATGGGTTTTTATTTGGTTTTATTCTTTTTAAGGGTAAGTCAGAAACAATGGGACTCTTTATTTGGACAAACTGATCCTTAAAGGGTTTTTTAAAGTTCCTGAAACACCAAAGATTTATTCTTTAAATAACTGTAACATACAATTTTTCATCTAAAATGACTATATTATTATTAGTGTGTGTATGTGAAGCAGATTATTCATGATTCAGCTATTTTCACACAGACTTTTGCATGTTTGTTTTCCAGCCGGAGTGATGGCCCCCTGCAGCATCGCGTCTTTTTGAGCCTCTGCCATCACACGGGACAGGAATGATTTACTTGGCTCACACAGCTCACTGGCAGTTCCTGGGGCTGATAGTCGGGGTCCTGGCATGGATCCTCACCACGACCACCGTCGGCATTAATGAGTGGCGGCTTTGGTACACGGACGACGTGTCCCTCATCACTGCAGGGGAAGCCTGGGTGGGGATCTGGAGGGCGTGTTTCTACAGCCACGCCTTTCCCACGACGGAGTTCTGCCAGAGCATCAACATCTCCGACGGCTTCGTTCCAGCTGAGATCGTCGCCGCTCAGGTGCTGATGATGCTGGCGGTGATCTTCGGCCTGGCGGGAAACATAAGCGCTGCGGTGGCCATGAGGATCGCCTACTTCTCGGTGGAAGATCGTGGAAATATCAGGGGGGTTTTTATCCTGGCGGGGGCCCTGTATGTGATCACGGCGGCGTCCTCCTTGGTGCCGCTGATGTGGAACATGAGCTCCGTGCTGAACAACAGCACCATAGACTTTCCCCCGGAGTTCCACTTTCCTCCTGCTCCTGTCAGGCAGAGAGTTGGTACCGCTATCGGGATAGGCATCTTCTCCTCTATCCTGACGCTTACGAGCGGCGTGCTCTTCTTCTGCTACAGATACGTATGGCAAGACCCCAAGCAAGCCATGGACCCTCTGCATGGCCAATGGACAACAACAACAATGGAACATACGCCTGATTTGTCAAAGGTCGATAGCCGAGGTGTTGATAATGCTGCATTCCACAGTGAAGAAGTCTCATGAATATCTTTTTAATCATACATGAGAAATAGACTTTGTCAAATGTCAGAACTAAAATCACAAGTTTTAGAAAATTTAGAAACAACCTTGCTGGCTAAAAGTTGATAAAAGCTGTAGAAAAACTGTTTTTTTCTTTTTTTGTTTTTTTAACAGAATCTGAAAATCAAACATGGTTTTAAAAAGATTGTCTTATTAAATACAGATTTATATAGAAAAGAACCATTTGATGGTTACAAGAGACAACAAATTAATGCCATTGTAGCAATATGAATGCAACTTTTTAGCAGATAAATATATACTGTTAACACTTTTTTTTGTATATAGTTATTTGTATGACATGTGGAGCAAAACATTATTCACATGGAGTCATGTTTGCTTTGGTTTTTGTTATATTTCAACTCTTGGACAGTAGCTAGCTTAAATTAGCTGCAAAGTTATGCTAGCCTTCGTTTCTTAAATGCTCACAAGACATTTGCTCAAAATTTTTTTAAAATGTACTTTTAAAGAAAAAATGTTATAGTGAAAAATTATGAAAATAAAATGCTTTCAAAACCCAATGCAGTAGAAAAATATGTATATAAATTGATTTCCTTTGTAGTTCCATCACACCTAAAGTCACACTTTATTTCAAACACTGGTGAGGTTTTGAATCTTTTCTACATGCTGCTGTATAAGGTGACATCGGGTAATTTGAGCAACATTTTGAGAAATTTTGAGAAATCAGTTGGGAAACTAAGAAAGAAGATTTCCTACAGAAAATGTAAAATATCAACGCAACATGATTTCATGAGTTTTGCTCAACTTTTTCCAATTGTTGACTTAACTAAGGTTGGAAAAACAACAGTTGAAAAAAGTTGAGAAAACTCAAAAATCCCTTCCATCATTATGTTTTCACAACTTTTTCTTTTTTACAGTGTACCTTCCCCAGCCAAGCCTTGAATAAAGACCATTTATAGTTGAAACTTTACTTAGTATTTTAAAACCAATTCAAGACTGACTTATTGTAAGTCATGTTCTACGCATAATAAATAAGATTACCAGATATATAAACGTATTTTCCACCCATTAGTTTTGTAAAAACAATGTGTAAATGTGGTTTTGGCTGAGTAAAGATTGGTAAATTTGTTAAGATTTAATTTGATGTTAAAATTTTTCATTTTTGTGCATTTTTTCCATTTAAAAATAAAAGTTGAAAAGGGTTTTGCAAGCATTTGTCACTTTTTCTAATAAGGCTGTGAGCAATTATTTTGTAATTGTCTTCTCACCTTGTTTGTCTAGCGTAGCATGCTAGCATATATGAGTTGGTTAGCTCCCGTTAGCTCCAGGTTAGCTTTGTTAGCTCGAAGCTTAGAGTTTGATGGGTGTCAATCATACCCCCATTTTGGGGTTTTCCGGAAGTAAAACGACTTGTGACAGTATCAAGATGATGATGGTAGGAGCTGCCCATTGCGCTTCATTTCAGCTCATCAGAAACCTATGGGTCACATAATTTTAAGGTTTGTCCTGTTATTTTACAGTCTATGGTTTCCTCCTTGCCTCCAGGGCAACAGCTAAATATTTTGCACTGCTGTTAACCAATAATATAGCTGGATTTTTATTGCAACCAGAAAACAGTGACATTGGAGTGAACCAAAACAGTGGAAAAGAAAAACAAATAACTAAGCAATAACATGCAAAAATGCTGTGTAGATTATGATTCTGATATTATAAAAAGTGCCATTAATCTTTTTTTTTATATGTGACAGCTGTGAAAGTTTTAATTTATCCTATAATGCACCGTTCCCAAACTTTTTGAGCCACGACCCACAAGATGACATATATTGATGTTGGTGACCCTCCCTTCCAAAATGGCAATTATTAATTTTATATCAGATGGGTCGTCCTGCAGGATCCTCTAAATATAAGGCCTTAAAACAGTCTGTCTTCATAAATAAGGAAGATTAATGAGGATTTATAAATTAATGTGAAAAGGAATTAATACATTAAAACTAGATTCATCTCTTCGTTAATGGTTTAATTTTGACAGCCATAATAAAAATCCAAAGTTTATTTGATAAATATAGGTTATATATTTTTCACAATTGTCTGGCGATGCCCCGGAAATAATTTCACGACCCACATGAGGGCCCCGACTCACAGTTTGGGAACCACTGCAATATTGCATTGGATGACACACTAAGTTCCATTTTGCAAATATATAATCCACATCCAGTAATAAACACTAAAAAAAGCTTTTAAATGTGTCCACGGTCGTGAAAGTTTAATATGTAGCAGTTAAATCCCCACGTGATTATTGTAGTTTTATTTTAAGCTCATGTGGCTCTTTCATCCGTGTCGACCTGAAGTTCATTGACAGATTCTTATCTAGAAATGTTCAGATGAACTTTATATCTGTTATCGAGTAGTGCAGGAGCCTCGCTGCAACAATAAAGACTGATCAGCACTATCACCCAACACAAGCCAGAGGAGGTGGCCGGACATGCTAAGGTGTGGGCTAGCGCCATGTGAGGAGGGTTGTTTATGAGTCAGGCTGGTTCGGGGCACGGCTCATGTGACCTGCGTAGGAAAGTGACGAGAGCAGGCATGTGAGCATGAAGAGGGGGCCGGCTCACTGTGGCGATTGTTGCCAGAGCATGCACGCACACACATACGCACACGCTGGTCCGGTTGCTCGCTGCACCTCTCTGGAGGCGGCTAGCGGGTGAAAAACAAAGGCTTGCTTCACTTCAGACCAGCGCAACTCACTTTCAAAAACACTCAGAAGTGGATGAGTGGAAGAACTGCTGTGACCTCTGCAGAAATGTGCTGCGGCGCTTCATCACAAGCCTATCAGGGCATTAACATAAGCGAGCATTATTAATATTATTTATATACATTCCTTTACACTAGATACTTGTGAAAGGTATTTCAGATAAGACTAGCATAATCCCCCCAGTTTGTCATGGTTTATCTAATCTGTGGCACTAAGTCGTCCACTCTATCAGTATTAATTGTGCAGAGATGATAAGAGCACTCAGAATGGGAGAAAAGGCAAATGTTTTCAGTCCAAATATTTAGTACTTACAAAAGCTATAGATAATTTAACGATAGTTACTTTTTGTGAAATGTATTTTTTAAAGAAAATAAAAGAGTATTTATTGCTGATGTGGCAATTCAGCTTAACTTAAGATCAAAGAGAAATGACTAAGCAGTGGCGGAGCTAGAGTTTTATACAGGGGGGCCAACTGTGATCACATGGGAGAGACATGAAAAATAAAAGATCTTTACATTAATAATCAGGATCACCAAGTGGAAATAATGCAAAAAGTGGGAAAAATAGTCCATACACAGGTAAGTTGGTTGTTTTTCAGGGTGCCACTTGATGTGGCTGTATAGAGGGATCAATTTTTCTTTAGCAGCTCTGGTTGACCGTCTTCTGGTCAGAAAAGCAATGAAATACAGTAATGCTATTTTAATCTAATAACTGTTTTCTCAAAAGTTAATAAAAATAAATAAAAAATAAGAAAAAAAATAAGGCTATAATTCTCCACAAATTTTTAACTGGATCAAGTAGCACTAGCTTAAGGTCATTACTGTTTTTTGTCTAATCATTGTCAAGTCAATGGGAACCCTCAAATCAGTGATAATATGCTGTCCAGCAATTTTGCAAGTTTGAATTTTTCTGACGTTGATTTGTCATAATATTCACATCTGATACGTACACAACCGACCACTCAGAGACAGTGTATTGATAGCGTCATCAGAGACGGTTAGAGCAATGCAACTGTCCCTTTGTTGCTGCTACTTCATTCAAATTTTGCATCACCGCGGCTGAGTGGGCTGTTTGAATCGGCACCCTGACATTGCTTTTCCAAGCTAGGTGTTAGATACTCAAATTGTCCTACAGACATGGCCAGCCCACCCCTGTTTTGCCCGGTGGGAAGTATCTTATTAATGCAAATTAAACAACATAATGTTACCGTAGCCAGTGTTTGTTCTTTAATGTTCTTCAGAGATCATTTGGCATCTTCACCAGTGCTCATGAGATAAGATCTATTGCACTAAACATGTTTCCGTAGCCAGAGGTGATAAATAAGTGAAGTTCATTTTCAGACTTTCAGACTCAATTTTCCATCAAAATAAATGTTTGAAGTCCTTTAACTCATGACAGTCTACAGAAAATCTGATGTCTCCGTGTTTTCCTTCAAAGATGAAAGTCGGGGGAGTTAGGCAGAAGTCAAGTAACCGTTATAAATCTATCACAGGTCAGCTGCCCACATATTTACCCTCCTACATGTTACGCACTCAGTGCAGTCGTAGCTTACGATCCTTTTAATCATCCCCTGTTTGTATAGAGCTTGGCTAAAAGGAGTATGGTGGCCTTTCAACCTGAAGCACATCACAGCAGTCTGAAGTAGTCCTGTTCAAATGGCTCTCTTGAGGAATTTTACAGTCACTTTAACCCTCGTATGCCCCCTGGACATTTTTGTCCACTTCCAAAAATTCAAACTCCTCACAGACAATCACCCTGCTCACTGGAGCTGACTTTTGAAGGATCATACATGTAAGTTTTCTGAGGGGTAACCCATGGGTTAACTTGATGCTCTTACTCTTAAAATGATCATAATCTTGCTGTTTTTGTTCTTTTTCCCTGAAATAATCATTACAAACGACAGTGAATTGTCAAAAAATAAATTACGTCACATAATAAGCTGGATTTAAGAAGGCTGCACAGGTTCTCAGTCAGGGGATGGTGATGGGTTCGGCTGGTATTCCTGCTTCATGGGATGGAGCGTTGTCTTTACTGCAGAGGAAACGCTTCTTCCTTTTAAACTACGGCAGGAAATGATCCGTTAGAAACTGGACGGATTTATCAGAGTTAAAGGGTCCTACCATCTCCCTCCCCATTAAGCCATCCAGCAGCCACCCAGACCTCCATCAGGATCATCGAGACCTCCGTCTGGTCCACCTGGACCACCCAGTGCAGCACAGCATTTATCAGAGAATAAACTAAAAATTAGTCTTAATGTATTAATGTATTTTTATTATTAATTACTATTTTTATTATTAACTATTTATGTATTTTTTTTTGTTTCTTTGTGGGATCTTTGGTTCAGGGAGGTCCATATCCAGCCTCATGTTTACCTGCAGCCTCTGGAGGATCCTGATGATTCACCAGCAGCTTCAGATACCTGCTGCTGCTCATCCAATGTTTTTATTACAGCTGATCTCTGAACAGCAGCATCTTCCTGATGGACACTTTCCTCCATCTGATTTCATCTGAATCAACATCTTCCCTGAATCACCTGCTAAGCTTTTAATCAGTATGATGATCTCACTCAGGCTTTCATGAAGTGTTTTCTTTCCATCTCTCTCTTTTTATTTTCAGGGTGATCTTTATTTTCCCCAGACTGGATGGGAACTTGGACTGTTTTCATAATCTGGAACAACCTCCTTTAATGAAGCTCTGGGACATTAATTATCAAACATGTCTGAGATTGTTATCAGTGATAATGAAACAGGAAAAACAACTCCAGATAAACCTTCCATGGTCAAACTAAAACATGTCTAATGGAGATCCTGCATGGAGAATCATCTGGGACAGTGTTTTAATTATCACTTGGCACTTTAGCTTATTTCTTTAATGTCAGTAATTCTGTGATGTATCGTCTTTGACAAGCCTCATTTGAAATGGAGGGCCTGTATGTAAATGAGATAATTGTATAAATAAAGGCTAATGTTTGAATAAAAAGGTATAGTATATGAATGTCTGAGACCACATGTATGCTTTCAGAATAGATTGAAACAACTTGTTTTTAACCTGTCATAAACAAAACAAAAAATGTATTTGTTTACTTTACAATTATTTGTTTACTTTTAAAGATTAGACTCAACTGCAAAATTATCCAAAGAAAGCAGAGTTTGGGCTCACTGGGCTACGCTACCACTGTGCACTGTACAGAAATCTTTAGGCTCCACTGAATAGATAAATAATGACCGTCCATAATTTGACCTCTAAGCTCTTTTCCTTTACGTCAATGTGAAACATGATGGGCTTGTAAGGGCAGATGATGGGAGGAATATACAAGGATTTAGCTTCCACAGTGGTTCTCTCCTCTGACATAAACTAAACATTTCGGTCTAGACAAGTGCTGCTCACTGGACAGCTTTACTTTTTTGGACCATCCATCCATTTTTCATACCCATTTATCCCAGTGCATGGTCACTGGGGGCTGGAGTCTATCCCAGCAGCTACTGGGAAAGACCAGGATTCATCCTGGGCAGGTCACCTTCATACCAACTTCGTAGAGTTGCCATTTTACCTACATGCACGTCTTTGGATTGTGTTTTTGTTAGATGCAACAATATAAACATTTAGGCCGATACCGATATCTGATTTGCATTGCCCGATAACCGATATTTACCGATATAGTTTTTTTTTTTTTCAGAATAAGTTTAAGATGACAAAATTCTGTATAAAATGAAAGCTGACGTTAACAGCGTTAGCTTCCTTACATAATTTGTGAACCTCTGGAAAGTGTTTTTTTTCTATGATTTATCAAAATGGTGGTTTTGAACGATTTCATGCTGAGTCTTCCCCACTTTGACATTGCTACTATTGCATTCTGCTTTTTGAGAATCTTTTTTTGACACCATGAAAAACGACCACAGCCCTGACAGCACTATTTTATATTTTCAAAACTTAGTTACTTGAACCATTTTTCCAGGATCTCCTACCTGTAACTGGTTAACCTAACAAAGCGGTCAGTGAGCATATACAACCGTTTTTAGACCTAAAATGTAAAAACAGTCTGCAGAAACATTTGTTTTTATTTTTCAGACTACAAAGTTACCATGAAATCGCTTATGCCATCATGTTATAGGCCCCTGTACATCCTATCATAATTCCATCAAAAATAATCCTAACTACAAAAAATGACATAAAAGAGACGCAGCAGCATCCTGATCAGTCAAGTCTCTTTTGATTGGTCAGCAGCAGTGATCAGGCTCCGCCCACTTATCTGCATTCAGCTCGTAAAGGTGGCTGGAAAGTTAGTTTATGCTTGCACAAACAGGATGAATCATCAAGATTTCTACTATAATAATATGCAAAACTGTCCGTGATTTTCTGCAGAACTCAAGATATAAGATGTTGAAAAACATGAACTGTGAATTTTGTTTAATGGGTAGTTTAATTATCCCAGATTTCATAAAAATAATCACTTTTTAAGCAGCAGTGGAGCACTTGATGAATGCTGATCACTGTGTAACCTGGCACACAGGAAAAATCCCATTTATAAAATGAGCAACAGCATCTTGGTTGATGGGTTTTGCTTATTTTCATAGTTCAGGCCCAGATAAAAAAACTTTTTTTGGGTGAAATCTCCCTCAAACTATTAGCCTAATCTCTTGTCAAAGTTTTACCCGGATTATCTTTATCGCCATCTTTACGGGGATGTTATGCTGTCGTCTCCACAACTCATAAATCATGTGGGCTGAAGTTTACAGTATGCAATATATGTGAGCTGTTTGCTTATCATCCCAGAGGAGCAGCTTTGTTTGTTTGTAGTCGGATGCAGTTAGAGGTAATTTCTCATAAAGAGGACGTCGTTTCCCTCTCTAAGCAGCACAGCCCATGCAGTTTTCTCTTCAAAAAGTGGACATTTGAATCCATGGTGCTGTTTTCTGCTGCAGAGAAACAGACCTTTGCAGCCTGTGTGGCGTCAGACGTTTGGAGGGTGCCTCTCAATCCGCTGCATGCATCTCTGGCTCTGGAGGCCTTACAGAACCACTGTTAGCCACTTAAAGTTGAGTCTGACAAGTCCCGGGCCCCTCGGGAAACGTATGCTACTGCGACAACATCATTATCTCCCATTAGCTTCATTTTTTACAGGCTGACTCCTCAGAGAGTACCATCACCGGGATGTGAAGCTTCATACAGTAAATCATCCTGCGTGATAACGTATTTATGTGGCTTTGCCTGCGTGTATGAAAATGATACGGACAGTTTCGAAGAGCAGAGCGGTGACACACTCTGACCTCGGCAAATTTGTGTAATTATGTCAGCTTGTTCTACATTCTTCACAGGACGCGTTGCCCATTAAAGCGTTCATTAAACACAGCTTAGCTCAGCGAGTGACCAGGAAATCTGATGGAATTAGTCTCAAGCTGTGTTTCCATCGCCGCAGACGCACCTGACAAATAAAGACGGTTGTTTGCAACCCCCCCCCCCCCCCTTCTCTGGATACCGGTTGTTTGCCCCTCTGACACGACCCAAGACAAATCTGGATGATTTATATCACCAAAACTCTGTTAAACCAATGATTTTACCCAGCAGCTAAATATAAACCAGCACAGGAAAGGTGGGGGAGAAAAAAAATACATTTATATGAATCATCTGAACAAGACATGGAGAAATATGTGCTTCATTAAATACTCTCTAAGCTTTAGCATCATGAATAAATTACACATTACAGCATTTCAGAGGGTGAGTAAAGTTCATTTTCTTGCTTTTTTTGTATAGATAGGTGAAAGTTCCTGAAACCGTCCCAGAATGCGGGTCACTGAAATGTGCTTTTTTATAATAAAAACTCATCTTTAAAAAAATACTTTTGTTCTGATAACAGCAGCTTGTATTGAAATGTAATGTTTTGTTTGATTGTTTAAAATAGCTGGAACAAGATGATTAGATCACTTTCATATCAAACATTTGCTTGTTTTTTTTATATATATATTATATATACACATATAAATGTACATCTTTGTGTCAGAAAGCAGTTTGAAGTGCAGCTCTACATATGATTGTGCTGTGCTGTCGGTCTCTATGCAGGGAATTCCTCCATCAAACATACTCCGTGTGCTTCCTGAGGTGGCCGTCTGCGCTCTTCAGCTGGCGTCTCCGCTGCCTGGCGGGCTGAGGTTCCTCCTGCGAGCACAAGCACGAGGTCACCATGAGCAGCCCGGCCACGATGAGGAGGAACCCAGCCGCCCAGCCGCAAAACAAAGCATCCCCGAACTCCCACCGAGGCACCACATCCGGTAGCTGCTCGTCGAAGAACTGTCTCACCGCTATGTGAGCCATTAAGGAGACGGGAACCAGACACAGAACTCCAGAGATCATCCCCAGCACCCCTCCTGTGATGGTCAAAGTCCTCTTGGTTTGATCCCCTCCGTGTCCTTTACAGCTGTGGATCAGGTGAAGACCCGGCGTGCACACCAGGATGCCCAGCACGCCCACAGCCAGGGACGTACACATGAGGATCCGGGCCAGTTTGAGGTCCCAGGACAGGCCCATCAGGCTGTCGTAACCCCTGCACTCCATGCCGCCCACGTCCTGCACCACGCAGGTCTCCCACAGCCCCAGCTCGTAGCTCTCTATGGGCAGCAGCGCGGTGGACATGGTCAGCCACTGCGGTAAGAGGGTGGTGGCCAAAGCGCACAGCCACGCGCCCACAAACACCAGCATCCCCAGCAGCTCCAGAGCGCAGGTGCACGTGTCCATGTTGCTTTCTGCCTCTCTGGCCTCCACGCTTGACGGAGCCCTCAAGAGTTGCTCTGAGCTTCAGATGGAGAGGCCTCTTCAGGTCCAGTCGGGGACAGAAGCTGCTCAGAACACCTGATAATTAGAGCTGGCCGCTCCGGCTGGCGAATAGTTCCCTCTCAGAGGAGCTCACATCTTCTGGTGCAGGAAGGAGAGGGGGCCCGCTCGGCCCTCCCCTTTCTGATCCTCCTGCTGCTGCTGCTGCTGCTGCTGCGCCAATGGGCGGCAGGGGCAGAGGCAGAGATGGCTGCGATTTGACGAGGGCCGTTTCGGGCGTCTATACAAAATTGCAGGCCACATGGGGTGTCATTAAATGTAGACAGTATATTTATCCTTTTTTTCTATTGTTGGAAAGATTGACTCCTTTTTGTGTGTGTGTCTCTCGTGTATTCGTCTTGAGATGGAGATGCCCGTGTGAAAACAAGCAAAGAATCTCTTCTGTAAACTTTTGAAGCAGCAGGTTTCAGAAAACACTCATTTACAGGAAAATTGCTCGGAAAATTAGAATATCCTGAAAAAGTGCTGCATTTCTGTAACTTAACTTCAAAGATGAAATGTACACTTATAGACAAACAGTATGCAAATCAATATATTTCAGCTTTTATTTGTTTAGATTTTGCTGATTAGGATTTGCAGCTTCAGAAAACCTCAAATTAAAAAAATTAGAATATAGCTTGAAATCAATAAAAATGGATTTTAAATACAAAAATGTCTCTGAAAGTAAAATCTTGCATCTGTACTTAAAATGTCTTGGTTTCCCCTTTTATGTTGAATTGCCTGAATAAAATTTTTTTCAGCATATTAATTTTCCGGTTAGAACCTATAATGTGTTTATTAATGCAAAAAGAGTAAAATCAGGTGAAATATACTGAAGATAAAATTATATTTTATGTTTGGGATGACATGTCGTACTGCTGGGCCCTTTTTTGCTGCATGTGACTGAATCTGAAACAACAGTGCAGCTTATTGTGTGCTCTCACAGTAACGCTGCGCAGCCTGTGGGAAATGGTCGTAGGAGGCTATAGATCAAAGCTGCGATGTGAGAAAATGTTTCCCACTCTTAAACGCACTGAAAGTTGTACAAACCACAAAAAAACACACAAACAAAAATGCACAGATAAAATCCCCATCCTGCCAAACTCCTCCTCCCCCTCCTCTGGAGAGGGGGAGCACTCAGCTGACTGCTCGGCTGTCCTCGCAAGGACTCGCATAAAACAACACAAACTCTTTCAGGAAAAACTTGTGTGTGTTCTGAATGTGTTAGAAGCACAGCTTGAGGGAAATTCGTGTGACAGGTTAAAAAAAATGAACCTTTTTCAGTGCATGAAATCCGACAACAATATTACACTCTAAGAAAACCGAGTCCCTTTGAAACAAAATAAAATAAAAACTGTTGAAGAGATGTAATTTTTCCATTTTCATCCAATGCATATATTCCCTATATGGCCCAAATATGGCTTAAAAACAGTCTGAGGTAAGGGTCTGTCCTAGATGTTTTTAAGCAGGCTGTGGTCAGACCACTACTCAAAAAACCAAAATCTGGTTCCGGCGGACCTGTGTCACATCTCCCTTTTCTCTCCAAGGTTCTGGAAAAACTCATCCTCATACAGCTGCAGTCATTTTTAGATCAGAACCACATATTTAAACATTTCCAATCTGGTTTCCGTTCATGCCATACCACAGAGAATGACATCCTGCTGTCGTTAGATGTGAAAAAAACCTGTTCTGCTACTGTTACTACATCTTACTGCAGCATTTGACACTGTGAACGGTTCCATCGTCCTGACCCGCCTCGCTCAGCAGGACGGCCTTCAGGGACCCGTACTGCAGTGGTTCAGGTCATATCTTACTGACAGAATCTTCTCCAATCTCCGTTATGATCACAGATCTTTTTTCTACAGCTCCACTGTCCTCTGGTGTACCACAGGGTTCCATACTCGGCCCTGTTTTATTCTCCCGTACATCCTTCCCCTTGGTTCCGTGTTATCCCGTCATAAAGTCTCGTTCCATCTCTATGCAGATGATCTACAAATCTATCTGCTGGTTTCCCAGAACTCCCCAGACACACAGTCCATCCAGATGTGTCCGCATGACATCAAACAGTGGCTGCTGCAAAACTTCCTCTGTTTAAATGAGTCAAAGACTGAGTTCATCCTTTGTGGTTCCACTAGTTCAACAAACTAGCTCCAGATCTGACACCTCTCACTCCACACCTCAATCATTCAGTCAGGAACCTTGGAGTGACTCTGGACAACAATCTTAAACTGGACAAACTCTGTGCTTAAGGCAAGTTTCTTTGAGCTTCGCCTAGGCTACTAGCCAAAGTCAAACCCTTCCTCAGCCATAAAGACCTTGAAAAAACCATCCACTGCAACACCCTCTACTTCGGACTGATCCAAGCCTCTCTGCACCATCTGCAACTGGTGCAGAGCCCAGCTGCCGACTCCTCAGAAACACCTGGAAACATGACCACATGAAGTTTGCCTTCCGTTCCATGCGCGGCCGTGCACCTCCCTTCCTGAGCAACATGCTGTCCCCTCATCAACCCAGCAGAGCTCTGCAGTACAAACGGTGGGGTGACTGGGCTTTTGCAGTGGCAAGGCCCTAACCTATGGAACAGCTTCCCCTGCAGTTATGCTCCATCATGGACCTGCCTCTATTTAAATCCAGGATGAAATGCAACCTTTTCAGACTAGCCATCTGAGAATGATGTCACATATTTTATGTGTTTTAAATTTTACTCTTGTTCTTATTCACATTCAGCGCCTTGATCAACTGTAGTTGTCTTTTTAAATAAAACCTGATTGATTGATTGAAAAATATCCTGCTTGATCATGATCTTGAAATTTTCAAACTTAAGCTGGTGTTTCAACAGACCTGACCAGACCAAACACTGTTTTTAAACTGAGAGACAACTTTATCATGTACACCTGCGAGGACCGGGCTGGACCCATTTTACCTCCAGAACTGCCTCATTTTGGTGTGATAATCCAACAAGGAGATGGAAACCTTCCTCAGAGGTTCTGCTCCATGTTAACATGACAGCATCACACAGTTGCTGCATCCATGATGAGAAT
>JBBBVT010000015.1:24220850-24235500 GCA_037177035.1 Craterocephalus eyresii
ATCCTCATCTCTCATGTATAAACATATGACATTGCTGCCATCATTAACATATTTTCTCCTCTCTCAGCAGATCTCTGTGGATGAAATGTCATGATTGTATCTCTCCTTATACATACAACGTAGAAGGAGAGATCATTGTATCTCTTCCTACACCACTTCACTCCTCTTTGTACACTCTTGGTCTCTCACTCTGTTCTTCACTCTCTTTCTAGGTAGTTTTTCTCTCCTCTCCACCAACCCTCTCTTTCAGCCCCCCCCCCCCTTTTTTTCACTCTGTCTGTCTACACAGTTTTTCTCTCCTCTCCTGGCTTCAGTATCAGCATCAGCAGATGTTGGTAATTCTTTAAAATATTGGTATCGATCCGATAAGTAAAACTGGGCCAATATTAATAACAAATATTTATTTCTAGCCATTTGTGTGTTTGTACAGTGATAATCAGGAGCATTGTGGGGTGGGTAACTGAAAAAAGGAGGCAATGTCAGGGGTTTGGCAGATTTTCATGGTGTTGAAACGAGATACTTGCAGTCTGCAATACTTGCAACATCAAAGCAATATGAGGGAGAGTGCATAAAATCAATCAAAACCACCATTTTGATTTATCATCTCCAGAACTTCACAAAGGAAGCTAATGCCGCTAACATTAGCTTTCATTTTATACAGAATTTGGTAATGTCTGTTTGTCCAGACTGTTAACATTTTATAGACGTTGTATATAACCACCATATAACCAACAGATGTGATGACATGCAAAGTTTAACAGGCAGTAATGCTGAAAAATCTATGACAACCCCCCCCACCCCCTTCATGCTTATTAAAGGTACAGTGTGGAACAATTACTGACATCTAGTGGTAAAGAAGGGCACAACAATGACTCCAAACTCAGTTGAGAATGGATGGTGGCCATCAGTGGCCAAAATTAAAAAATGTTTTCATGTGTGAGTGGATCCAGAGGCCTCAGCTGCATCGATGACTGCACTACAGGTAACTATTTCAACATTGTGTACATGTGTTCTCTCTTCTTCTATGGTCCTTTTATGGAGTTAGACCCAAATGGTGTTCTAGCTTCTATCAAACAAAGCTGCTGTTTTAAAATTCAGAGGGTTCTCACTTCAGACACAGGGTTGTTTGTCCATTCAGAGTTTGGCAGCTGCTATGTTTGTGAATAATAGACTGTGAAATAAAAGTACAAACCTTAAAACCATGTGACCTGTAGGTTTCTGATGAGCTGAAATGAAGCTCTGTGGATGGTTCCTTCCTTCACCATCTTGGCACTGTCACGAGTCTTGTGAGTGCCGAAAAAAACCCAAAAGTGGCCGATGAGGAGGCGCTGAGAGGGCGGCTGTGAGCGTGGGGAGGGATGATTGACACCCATCAAACTCTGAGCTATGTGCTAACAAAGCTTCCCAGCGCTAACTGGAGCTAACTAGCTAACGAAGGAAAGTAGTTAAAGATAAGGCGCACTGTTAGCCAGCTAAAAAAAAAAACGCAGTTATGATATGCATCGCTTCCATGGATATCTGTCACGTGAAAATCAAAAGGACAAACCCCTATTTATGAGGATTTTTGCATTAAATAACATCTAAATGAATGAGTTATAATTTTTTCACTCCCCCCCCAGTTGTCATAAAGGCAAACCTGACCTTTTAAACCTAAAATGTTTGTTTGAACCAGGCTGTAAACATGTTTAATGCTGCTGTAAAGATGGCCTTTTTAACATGGGAGTCAAAGGGGAATTGCTCTGTTTTGCAACAGCACCTAGTGGAGGCGGGGAGAACTGCAATTTCTTGCACTTCGGCATAGGCTTCACTCTTTTAAGCGGGAGGTTGCGGCTTGGTGTGGACCCACAACAGGTGGATATAACTAGTTCATTCCAAAACTATAGAAACATCAGTTATGTTAGTCACCACTGGATCTTACAGATGTAATCAAAGTCAATCAAATCACTTTCAATGAAATGTACCTCACTTATAAAGTTTTGCTTATATGCGCTTACCAAAGTTAAGATCAAGTTTATTTATGTAGTACATTTCCAACAACTCATCCTGCCCAAAGTGCTTTACAGACTAAAATAGAACAAAAATAATTAAAGTGCATGGCAGGGATGTGATTAAAAAATAAAAATAATTGAATAAGGCAATCAAAACAATTAAAACCAAATAAAACAACAACAACTAAACTAGTGATCAAAGCTCTTCTATAAAAATGCATCTTTAAAATGTTCCAATGATAGTGAAAATTTAATATTTAGAGGCAGATTATTCCAGAGTCCTGGACCTGCCATAGAAAAGACTCTGTCCCTTTGAATGGATAACATCAGTTGTGAACTGGACCTTATGGTTCTTGCTGGAACAAAAAGAAAGAGGATAGGTAAGGAGCAGCTCGGCCGTTGAGTGCTTTAAAAACAAAAAGTACAATTTGAAATGGGATCTTGTAAGTAACTGGAAGCTAGCGTACACATGCTAACTCTGGGGCTACTCCTAGTTTTGTACCAGTCAGCAGATGAACGGCTGTATTACAGACCAACTGGAGACAATGGACAAAAGACTGATCCAAACCAAAGTACAAACAGCTGTAATGGTCCAAACTGCAAGTGAGGGACAGCTTGATTATTGATGCTCTTCAGAAACCTACTGGTCACGCGATAGAGGTTCTGTCCAACTATTTTATGGCCAATGGTCTGCACTATACACTGATGTTTGCCAATCTATAACTTCTGGAATAATCTGGAGTGTGTTGTTTTGTTAATTGTGAGGAACTAAATGCTGTGTTGTTAATTCTGTGGGTCAAGGCAAAGCATCCGCCCAGGGTACAACACCAGCCAGATGATGAAAACAGTGTGCTGGGAAGCCACATTTGTTTTACAAGTGTGTCAGAAAAAAAACTAAAGTGCAACAAAGTTAAGACTTTGGCCTTTATTTACTGGATTTGCTTGGTGTCGTTCTGGTCAATTGTTGAATATAGGTTTGATTTTCTAATGAATAAAAATGCACAAAAATGAGGCTCTTATTAAAAATGAAATGAACAAATAACTGCCCAACAACAAACAAACCACTCATAGTTACTAAATTAGACTAAAATATAGACTCTGAGTGATAAATGAATATCCATTAGACCAGTGGTTCCTAAACTGTGGGTCAGGACCCTCATGTGGGTCACAAGATCATTTCAGGGGGTCACCAGGTAACTGTGAAAAAAAAATATAACCTGTATTTATCAAATAAATGTGGGATATTTATCATGGCTTTCAAAATTAAACCTTTAACGGAGTGATTAATCTAAGTTTAACAACTTAGTTCTTCAACATATTAACACATAAATCCATATTAATCTCTCTCATTCATGAGGACACTGATTTCAAGCCTTATATTTAGAGGATCCTGCAGTGGACCCGTCTGATATTTAATTAATAATTGTTACAAACACCAATATATGTCATCTTAGGGGTCGTAGCTCAAAAAGCTGGGAAACCAGTAAATTAGACGACTCTTCTAGGGGAGACAAATCTTTTAAAAGAGCCAAACTTGATTCAAGGAGACACCCACACACAGTCCAACTGGCATGGATTAATTTATTGCTGCCAAACTTCCCATCACTATTTTCTGTGGAAAACGGAGTTATACCTACAACGGCCACAATGTGTCAATGTTGCACCACTTGAACGCACCCGCAGTCGGCACCAAACCCCGGGTCCGTCCGTGTGTTCACGAGGAGTCGTCTTTAGATAGAAAAGCTGCGGACGCATACAAATTAACTCTTAAATATGTCTTTATATTACACTGATTAAAAATGTCTTAATAATTCAAGTGAATATACCATCAGAATCAACAAGTGGCAAAGTAGCTAAATATATATTTTTCAATTGTGGTTGTTTTTAACCACCATTGCCACTGGATTGTTTGTCGTTGAGTTAAACATGAAATATAATATATAAACCGTGTTTTGGGTCGATTTGATGAGCTTTAATAAAACAGTTGAGCTCTGAACTTTCCCCATTGGACGGAGGCGCTCGCTCCGTCGCACGTCCGGCTGTTTATGCAAATACGCTCCCGAATATGGACACGGAGGAATGAAATATGGTGGAGGAGGCGAACATGGAGGACCGAGGACCGTGAGAGCGCCGCCGTGCTGTTTTTCCTGGGGGGGGATTGTCGCTGAAGACGAAAGTGGATGGTACCTCCGGTTGGACTTTTTCAAGGGAGAATCTCGGTGGGAAGTTTTCTATCTTGCGTTTCTGTTCTCCAGCCGCATCGAGGTGGAGCGGGTTGTAATGCAGTGAGCAGCGACTTCTTCGGGGGGATAAAAAGCAGGGCAGGGGGCTGGAGCCCTCTCACCGTCGCGACGCTATGCCGTGGGTCAGCAGCGGTAAGCGGAGAGAAAGCTCGGAGCTGCCGCTGCCCGCGGGCTGGGAAGAGGCTCGGGATTACGATGGAAGAGTGTTTTTTATCGACCACAACACCCGGCAAACTTCGTGGATTGACCCCAGAGATAGGTAAGCTAAAGGCCTGGGAGTAGAGGGATTACACACACTCACACAAAGTTTATTTAAACAATTATAACTTTTAGATAAGTTAGACAGAGATGCCAGGGCGGCCACTACAAGCTGGGCGTGTTGTGTTGTTTTTTTTTGTTTTGGTTGTTTTTGGGTGAACTTTTGGGTCATTATGAGGTTCCTGTGGATAAAGTGGCTACTACCCCACGGATCAGCTGAGATCTGGCAGCAGTTTTGGCCTCTTTAAGGAGCAAACATGAGATGAAACGCCCATTTTCCCCCCGCGGTGCAGCTCCTCTTTAATGCGTCTCCATACTGTCCCAGTAAACGTGAAGTCTGACAGTGTTATGACAAGGAATTAGCTGCAGCTCAGCCTTTCCGGTTTGTTATGTTTCAGTTTGGTGTCACTACACCAGCAACCCGTGTTAAACTGTACCACCCCTCCCAGTTTGGGTAGATGTGTCCCATCTTCATTGAAGAGAAAAACTTGATGTCTGATTTAAACTTAAATCATTTCAACTCATCAGTGAGCTGGTAGATTCATGACTTCCAGTGACCTGAAACATTCCTGGCTAGCAAACCCTCAACAGAGAGCTATTGTTATTCAGCTCCCCTTTCCTTTCCATACAAAGACACCTCCTTGAGACCAGCAGTTTGTCAACAACACTCCTTCAAACTCCTTGCTGCTGTCACACTCATCCCAAAGTACCCATTAGTGTATGGAGAGTTGTAAGGCGACTAAAACTCCAACTCCCAGAAATCTTTGTGGAAATATGTGAAGAATGCTTGCTGGGCCACTGGGAAAGCTGCGAGGATGTGCTTTTGTGGGGGGACTGGGATTTCGGCAACTCAGAAGTAGCATTCAAAGCAGACTTTGTGAGATTACTGGGAATTATTGAAAGTATTTCAACTCTGATGTATTACAAGAGGAAAGAAAGGAATCACAAAAAAAGTCTCCAAGTCCCTGATGGGGTCATACTAAACTAACAGACAGCTAGGGATGTTCAACGTCTGGGTCAGATTTACAGAAAAAGAAATATATAATGAGTGTAAGATACTTTAATAACTTCTAGATATTTCCTATCAATACCACACTGTTAGTTTCTGGTACTTTTTCATAAATACCTTTTGGTTCTTTAAAGGAAAATCACATGGTTGTACAGCAGGCATTAATAGTTTATTACGAAGGAAATATGAATAGGATACATGAAATCCTTGAAGTAAATATTTTAAAATGTTAATAATCAGCCAACTTCTCCCTGTTAAAATTTCCACCGATTCATATCTCTTTTGTTTATCTCATTTTATTTTTATTCTTTATTCTATTGTCCACATATATTAAACATTTTCTTTGTCTGTTCGCACTTTTTGTAAATTCTGCTTATTGAACCTGCTAATAAAGCCTTTCTGATTCTGATCAAGGAGGAAATTAGAGAGAAATTAAATTAAAGTGGATGTTTTTAAATGGATAGAATAATTACACTGCACAATAAGATGATTTGATGTTTTTAGTTGATTGTATGATAAAATATATAACATAATGGAATATAATAAGGAAAAACTAGCATTAAACCGGTTAAATGTTCAAACAGAACCACTATCATCATGGCATCTGATTGGTTGCTGTGGTCATGTGACGCAGAAAACAGGGAATTATTTAATGTTTTTGCAGGTAATTTTATTGCCTTGACTCTTAGAAGTGAAAACAAATCAATGCACCCAACCAAATGTGCTGAAACAAAACAACAGTAGAAGGTATGGCAAAGTATGAAAATGTAAAAGTCTAACAAGTTGTCGTGTGTTAGGTGTTGTCTTGGATTGATGACATCTAGATGTTAGAAGTATGATGAAGAGGACTGTTTCTTGTGGTTAAGCATCTTGTTTTAGAGCACTAATAAGCTTCTAAACATTGAAAAGTTATATGTGTGCTTTTAAAAGTTTAGAATATGTCAAAGTAAATTCACCTGTCAAGCTTACAGTGCGTTTCATTCAAACATATGAAAAGATGAATATTCCTAACTGTAAGAGAGCTATTAATAAAAGGAAACTATTTGTAAGGCCTGAATGGTATGGGGGAAAAATAGTTTACATTTATTCCAGCTTCTCTTTAGTGTTCATGCAGAAATAACTTTTCTACTCGTAGAGTTACATGATGTTTTGTAGTTGGGAATGAATAATTCTGAATTAAACAATTTGGAATTTAAATATATTCTCCTTTGGGTTTACCAAAGCCATTTTATTAACTTTTTCATCATGAATTAAGTGTTAACATGCTAGTTTTTCATCTGTTTAAAGCGGGATTAACTTTAACTCCGGATTAAAGAGGAGTTAAAACTCTTAAGTAAACGTGTCATATATGAGATGGAGGATAGTAACATGACATCTAAATGTGAAATACTCTTTATTCCCAAGGAGGTAAAGCTGAAACATGAAGTACAAGATGCAACCTGTGGCCCAAACACGGAAGTTTCCTCTACAACAGCTTTTACTTTGTCCTTGTAAACCGTCTGAAGTTATCCGTGGTATTTTAACCTCAGCACATTGTTTCTTTCCTCATGATTTCTGTATAACACACTCAGGTGCACACACTCTAACCAGCCTAGAACGCACATCGAAAAAGCTTCACACAGAAATCCCAATTTGTCCCAGGGAGGTGAAGATGGAAACACTGGTGTGATGTTAAGAGCTTCATGTCCATTGTGGAGACCCAGCTGAAGCTGAATCTACTGTAGCCAGTTACATTGCTTTTTAATTCAGAATTAATTAAACATTTTCCAAATTAGATAATTTGGAATTAATGTATTTTACTTCGGGTTTACATGGAAAAATAATTCCAAATTAACGTTTGCATGGAAAACATGTTATCTTAATTCTGCTCTAGATCAGGTGGGTTGGGAAGGGTTCTGATTGGACACGGGGGTGGCAGTGATGTATTTATGCCCCGTGGGAGAAAACAAACTCCGTCTCCTGCTTCGTCAAATACAACATGGAAAAAAACACATAATAAGAACCTTTTTTGTTTGATTTGATTCTAGTTCGGAAGCAGCAGCTGGTTTCTAGTGTACTACTTAACTTTCACGGCACAGACTCGGCTCGAGGCCAACGCTTGCTGCGGACGGCCAGCATGGAATATTTCGGCAACATGACTGGAAGTGGCTTAAAGGGAATGAACGCATAACGATGGAGGAATTAAAAAAAAAAAATTCAGATTTAAAATGGTAATAAACCAGCCTCTTACTTTGGAATTAAGTTTAATTCAGTATCATTTTAATTTGGATTTAGGTGTTTACATGGTCACTTTTCATCTCTTTATAGCGGATTTAACTTTTATTCTGTATTAAGGGTAATTACAACTTTTGTAAACATGGCCATTGTTGTCATTTCTGAGTTGTGTTGTAGATCTGATATTCTTTTTAAGTTTTAAGATTAACACAATCAGAACTTTGAAATTATTTAGAGTGACTCCAAACAGTGAAAAACATCTTTATTCACTTCATCAGAACACGTAAGAAATGTGACCCCCAAAACCCACCGCACGCAGCTTTGCGCCTGGCACCATCTCCCACAGCCAGCGCTGCGACTCGGAGTTTCAGTCATTTATATAAAATTAATACGTGATGAGGTTCGAAGACGCGACTTCTCGGCCGAGTGTCCCTATCGCATGACGTTTAATCTAAATGTGTAGCCTGCCTCATCTTCGCCTCGTCTTAGGAAGCTGTTGGATCTTCTCACCGGGAAAAGTTTGATGGGATTTGCATGTTCCACAGGTGGAGAATACGAGGAGGGAGAGTTACTAGTACTGTGTCAGAAACTTTTGTCAGATTTTGTGGAGAAAAACTAAATATTTTACAAAAAAATCCTTTTCCCAGTTTTTCTTTCTTAATTTCAGTAGCCAGACCAACACTCTGCTGCTATAATGCCCGAAAAGACGAGTAAAAAAGATAAATAAAAAAATAATAAAAATGATTTTTAAAGGAGATTTTTAAACAAAAAAAGTTTTGATTCTATTTTAAAATGAAGAATCCTGATTTTCCCACCCCTACACTCTTTGCTATTTTAATTTAAAAATGATAAATCGTTCAGCCGTAGCTTTTATACCTGATGTGTCTTTTCTGATTCAGCAGTGGGAATGCAGCTACATATAATCGAGATAAAAAGATTTCCTCGAAGCCCCCCTCCCTCGCAAGTTGATGAAGCATTGTTATGTGGAGCTGATAGCAGTTTCACAAGATATGAGGGAGGAGGTTGTGTTTGCATGACTAAACGAATGTTCTCTGCATTTCTTCTGCCGCTGCCTCAGTGATTTATAAGTTATCTTCCCAGAGGAATGTCTTCTGTCACCACCTGATACAGGCCATTCAATAAAGCCCAGCACTAAGGTTGACTTTCCACAAAGAGGTGTCAGTTTGTTTTAGTCACTGTTTCCATGCCTGAAAAAGACATTTCCTTCCATGCGCTGCATGTAAACTGTCTTTTTAAAGCTGCTGAAGCTTCATGTGGATGAAGCAGCAATGATAAGAATTTCAGCCCCTCCAACGTTGAAATGATCCGGTTTGACAGTGATTCTGCTTTAAGGACGACTACAGCTCGTTTAAGGATTCCTGTCTTGTTGTTATGAGTCTTCATTGTGAGTTACAGGCTGGAAACGAGTGTTTTACTGCTAGAGTTGTTATCAGATGCCTCAGAGGAATCAGAAAAATGATCCAAATGTAGCTGGCTGATAGTGGTAAGTCTGGTGTGAGCTGTCTCCAGAAATCAGCCGTCCTAAAACACCATTACAGGTAGATGGATTTAATTTAGGATAAATACTTAGGCTGAATTAATAAGATAAAAAAAACAAGGCACTTCAGTGAAGTTCCTGTCAGACATACATAAACTAAAGACAACTTGAAGAGGCTTTTTATATCTGAAAAGGGAGGAGGAGGAAGTTTGTCACTTGTCTCGCCCTTAAAGTTTGTCAGAAAGTGAGGAAGAAATAAAAGCTGACATTCTTACATGCATGTGGATTATACAGTCTTTATGTGGATAATAAACAACAGACGCTCACCAAAGAGTCGTACAACTTAAAAACAAGAAAACAACACGAAACGTAGATGGACAAATATGGGAAAAACAACACAAAGGCCCAAAAATGTGAAAACCTTTGCAACCTAGAGATTAAAAATAAGGTTTACATTAGTTTTAAAACAAATGCGTAGTGTCGGTGAGGTCCTGATGTGGAGGGGATAATAATAATAGTAATAATAATAATGAACATAATGATAACAGTAATAATAAGACAATAACAATAGTTAAAATAAATTATCATTATTTTGAAAAGGAATAATAATAATAGTTGATTATGTACTGAGTGTATTTCTTTTTTGTATCTTTTCTCTGTCGAGATGCAGCAAGAGATCCAAGAGTGCAGGAATGTTGTCGATTTATTCAGTCGTAGCTGGAAACGAAAGGATACATGTTGGAAAAAAAAAAGACGGGCCAGAGAATCGTGATCTCATTTCTGAGCTTAAAAACCGTGATTCAAATTTTTAGCAGAATTGTGCCGCCTTAATGTAAAATACCTACTATCTCATGGTTAATGAATCTCGGTAGACGGATATTTACAAAATTGCTGAGCTGACTTGGCCGTCTGACTGGTGGACGAAGCAGCCTGCTGTCTCCACTCCGTTTCTCCATCATCTTCCTCCATGCACAGGAATAAGGGTCTCTGATTTTTCTCCACATCAGCCTCTGATCTCCGGCTGTTGTGACGAGTACATTTGTCGCAGTACAGTGGCAACGAGACATCATAAAGATTTTAATGTCGACCCTCTGATGTTACTTCTGTACCTGCACCACCCCTCGCCGTTACTCATATATTGCAGTCCCCAAACACGAAATGTTAATCTCCGAGGACACTGAGGACAATGTCACATTGCAGCTTCCAATCATAACATTTCTTATATCACCTAAAACTGAAAAAGGAAATACAGTTATTCACATTACAATAAAATAAACTTTTAAGGGCTAGGACGTTTTTTTTAATATTTATGTGCTTACATTCACATTTGATTTGATTATAGTTACTTTAATTAAAAAGTTGCAGATCTTATCTTTTATGTTATTTTTTTACATTCATTAATTTCATCCTGCAGACCAGTTTGGACCCTCTGGTGGGCCATTTGTGGGCCCCAGGCCTCATGTTTGACACCCTGCTGTACATCCTCAGTGACAGTTTTATAACAAATGATCAGTGGGTCTATATTTCACAGATCTTCCCGCTATGGATGGGTATTATTTATTGATTTTGATTGATTAATTGAATGCATCTTTAAACTGGTGCTGAAGTTGGATGTAAGCGCATATTTTCCAGTTTAAATATTGAATGAATCCCATTTAACTGCCACAAGAGTCGTTCATCTTGTAATAAAAATCTAGAGAAACACATTAGGATTTTCTACTTTCATTTCCATTTAAATATATGTTATAAATATTTAATTTTTTAATATAGAAATATAAATGATTATGCAATAATTGTTCGTTAATTTTTTGGATAATCAAATTCCCATCCTTACTTCCTACTAACTCCTTTACAAACAGTCAACTTATGATAATGACTAATTAAGGCCTGGTGTCAGAAGATCCATTTAACTTTTATTTAGTAAAAATCTTCATTCATCGTTGACATTATTTGTAAACTCTAACTTTGCTTCTGAAACAACTTGTAAAATTCAGAAGCCATCATTTCTCGACTTTGGTGAGTCTTGGCTTATTATTCATCAGCATTCAGGCCCTGTTTGAAGCTGAACGGCAGCATCAGGAGCTCCCGTTGAACTCCCGATGCTCAAGCATTGCGGAGGTATCGCGGTCCTGTGATCTGCTCGCTTCGAGGTTCGTCCGATGTGCGCGAGCCTGGAGTCTGCTGACCTGCAGGAAGGCAGCGATGGAATATTGCCTAATCGCTGAAACACAAGAGCCATTGAGCTGCGACCGAACTGTCAGCGATGATCATGATGTGCTGCATAAGAGCAGCGTATCAGGCAGAGGTCAAGTGTTTTGCTGGGCTGGTTTGATGTGTGACCTGTGGGATATCAGTGCATTGACTGATGATGCACCTTGAGCCGCCGTTTCTTGCATACTGGTTCGCTCCTGCGGGGCTTTTTGCTGGCTGTGGAATGAGCGTTATGTTAGGCATGCCCTCAGTAACGCCCGGGGGGCTCGGCTCGCTCGCGGCCCCAGACAAAGCAGCAGAACAGAGGCAGTTCCCACGTGTCTGCCTCCTCCTCTCGGCCCGGGCCCTGCAGGCCTCCTTTATTAGCTCTGTTATGCAACAGTCATGGCCGGCCTGCCGCTCAGCAAAGGGAGGCCTTTATGCTTGGTCACAAAGCACACCAAATTCAATTATTCTGGAAAGGGTGAGCTGTGTTTCCAGCTCCGAAAGGTTATTCACATGCGCTGAACCCCGCTGTTATTTTGCTTCCCCCAGTGTTTTCATTATGATGTTTTTTTTTGTCTCTGGGTGGGGGGAGGCTGCAAACATGCCATTGCTTGATCGGGTGTCATTTAGCTCTGTGTTCTTTTTCATGAGAGGACAATATATTTGTCTTCAGCCTTCTGGACGTTTAGCCCCCCCCCCGCACACAGCTGTTAGTCCCATCCCATCAGACTATGTTTCTGCCTGATTAATAACTAGAGAGAGACGCTGCTGGGCCGCCTTGATGCCCCTTTATCAACAGCTGCAGTCAGGAACCGGACCTGTAGGTTCTGTGTATATTGTGAAGAATGCAACCTAAACAGGACATGCCAGACTCGGCGGGCTAACTTCCAGCTCAGGGCCACCATTGTTGTTTTTTTTTTTCACTTCCACACATCTGCACAATTCTTATTGTTAAAAGAAAAGAAAATGAAGTTGACCATAGTGGCTCCACTGCTCGGTGTTAACATTCCTGAACCTAGCCCCATGTTTTAACTTTAGTTGAGAAGCTTTTTGTAAGATTGCAGAGTAGCCAGTGATCATTTTCAAGTTTCTGTACTGGGATTTAATCTAAAGATCATCAATAATTACTTTTGCATGGTCTGTTATCTTCTCCTGTCACTGATCATTCCTTCTTAGATACAAATTGCTCACAAGGGGTGGTAAAATTGAGTCGAAAAATCAAACATTGGGATTTTATTATTTCACAATTTTAAAATAGTTTTATTTGTTAAAAATTGAATATTAGGATTTTTTATTTCACAATTTTAAAAATAATTTTTTTGTTAAAAAAATCAAATATCGGGATATTTTTTATTTTACAGTTTTTAAATATTTTTTTGTTAAAAATTGAATATCAGGATTTTTTATTTCACAATTTTAAAATTGATTTTTATTTGTTAAAATAATCAAATATCTGGATTTTGTTTTATTTCACAATTTTAAAATTGTAAAAAATTTTAAAAATTTCTTTTCAAAGAAACGCAAAATTTTTTACATTTTTTTACAATTTTTTAAAAATCTCATTTGTATTCTTATTTTTTATTTATGTTTTTTACTTGTTGGGCATTATAGTAGCAGAATATTGGTCTGGTTACTGTGTTGCTTTTTCCTCATTTAAATTAAGAAAAAAAAAACCTAGCAAAAAGATTTTTTGTAAAATTTTTTGTTTGTCTCTACCAAAATCTGCAATATCAAACAATCACGAGAATCACAATTTAAATCGAATCGGTGCCCAAAAATATTGGGAGGAAAGCTTATCTACCCAGCCCTGTTGCTTTCTATATAGGGCTGCAGAAGCAGCAGATCTAAAACTAAATGAACCAACTGATTTTGAACCTGTGATCACAGCGAACAGCGGACTGGGTATTTATCAGAACTAAATCCACACAAGAACAGAATATGTTTTTAATTTCAGAGTCAAGGCAGAGAAAGAGCGTCACGCTAAAACTAGCCGGACGTGAAATCGGGTATAGTCCCTTTAAGTGAACATGTTATCTCAGTAACGATTTATTAGCGATGATTTTAGTATGGTTTTATTTTTAGCTGCTAAGGCTAAACAAAAGTTTTTGTTGCTAATGCACCGTTCACATTAACTAAGGGATATTGTGAGACTCGTGGATGTCATACATAGGTGTTAAATGCTAAGCCAATGAAAATGTTGTTTTTTCTCATTCATTCTTGTACTTATTTCATTAAAATTCTAACCAAACAGGAAAAGCACTCTGTAGATAACAATAAGAATATCCCTGACTTATTGTAAATGGTGTATTTTCACAATAAAATAAGTGACAGGAAGCTCACAGTTGAACTATTTATGCTTCTTTAGTGAATTATTTTAAATATATTGAATAGAAATAATTGAAATAATAGGCATGAGCAGAATTGCATAGATTATTGGTTCTGAATGTCTCAACGTTTTGTTAAATTTTCCATTAATTGCCGGGCTCTAATGGGAACAGTGGCCAGCTTCCCCCAAGATGTTTGACCCTTTAGACAAATTGCTGATTGGCTGCACATTTTAAGAGGCTTTTTTCCTCCACCTTACTCCCTGGGACATTTTTTTAATTTCATAAAGATTCGTCTTGTTGCTCTTGTAACTTCTGCAGATTGCTTAAAGCAGGGATCTTCTCAAAGCTTTTAGCTGGTCATTAGCAGCCAGACCGTTTTCCTGCCTGCTGCGATGCTGCAGAAAATGAATGAAAGAAAAAATGATGAGTTGAGGAGTGTTGTAGTAGGAAAACATCCATGATCTGCAGGACAGCATCTCTGGAGGACCGGAGTTGGAGACATCACCATTTTAAATGAAAACTGTTAACTTTTTTTTTCTTTTCCCCTGCTAAAAGAAGGATGTCACCAGCATCTGGCTTGGTAGCTGAAACTAAAAACAGGAAAGACACGACCTGGCTCAGTTCAAAAGTCGGCCGCAAATCATTTCTTGCATATTTGCTGCAGTTTAAAAGTGCCGCGTAGGATCGGCGTGAGGGAATATTTGTGCGTGAGACATGGCCACTTCCTGGAGTCATGCTATCAGGGTTAAGATCTAGGCCAGGGGTATTCAACTAAAATTTAATGAGGTCCAGTTGGAGAAAATTTCTTGAAGCAAAGGTCCGGAAGATCATAATGTCTAACTATTTAGTGTGATATATATTTAAGTAGCCTAGTAGTTGTATCAACATCTGCATGTAATCAATACCTGACTGTCAAA
>JBBBVT010000015.1:24235600-24249317 GCA_037177035.1 Craterocephalus eyresii
GATGTATTGCCGGAAATGCGGACCAGACTCTGACTCCGGTCATACAGGGACCGGACCGCCCTCACCAAGGGGTCCGGAGATTAATAGTTTGTAAATCAATTTTCTTTTTTTCCTACATCGATTTGCCATTTAAACCAGTTTGAATGGATTTTAAACCAATTTTTTGAGTATCGTTACATCACTATAGGTTAATGGTTTCATTTTGACAGCCATGATAAAAATCCCCAATTGATTTTATTCTATATATTTTTCACTATTATCCGGCGAGTCCCTGAAACAAGCGGCAATCTCCCGCTACAAAAAGTGATGTCTATGTGGACATGCAAAAAATTACAGTTCCTCCGTCCTCCACTAGGTGCTGCTAAAAAACAGAGCAATTCCTCATAGACTCCCATGTTAAAAAGACCAATTTTACAGCAGAATTAAACATGTTTACAGCCTGATTCAAAAAAACATTTTAGGATTAAAAGGTCAGGTTCACCTTCTCTGTGCCTCGTCATCGGCCATTTATGGGCTTTCTGGCAGTCACAACACTCATGACGAGGCCAAGATGGCGGAGGAAGGAACCGCCCAATGTGCATCACTTCAGCTCATCAGAATCCTATGGGTCACATGGTTTTAGGTTTTGTTAGACGTTCATGCTTTCATATGCTGGATTTACAGGTACTACTCGGAAAATTAGAATATGCTGGAAAAGTTGCTCTATTTAGGCAATTCAACATAAAAGGTGAAACCAACACATTTTATGTACTAAGTAAGTACAGATGCAAGATTTTGCTTTCAGAGGTCTGACATTTTTCTATTTAAAATCTATTTTTTATTGATTTCAAGCAATATTCTACTTTTCTGAGTTTTTTTAATTTGAGGTTTTCTGAATCTGCAAATCCTAATCAGCAAAATCTAAACAAAAAAAAAGCTGAAATATATTGATTTGCATACTATTTGTCTATATATGCATATTTAATCTTTAAAGTAAAACTACAGAAATGCAGCACTTTTTCAGGACATTCAAATTTTCCGAGTTGTACCTGTAACTTCAAAGATGAAATGTACATATATAGACAAATAGCATGCAAATCAATATATTTCAGCTTTTATTTGTTTAGATTTTGCTTATTAGGATTTGCAGCTTCAGAAAACATCAAATTAAAAAACTCAGAAAACTTGAAATCAATAAAAAATGGGTTTTAAATACAAAAATGTCAGGCCTCTGAAAGTAAAATCTTACATCTGTACTTAGTAAATAAAATGTGTTGGTTTCACCTTTTATGATGAATTAGCTGACTAAAACAACTTATTATAATTTTCCCAGACTGAGGACTGAGCCTGAGCCTCTTCACTGCGATAACTTTAGCTGGATAACTCTGGTCCCTCCCGTGTGTCCAGACGGCGTCTAAATGTGCACAGAGACAGGGATCTCAGTCTACTTATAGATGCCTATTTCTATAAGATTCAACACATAATGGGAGAAGCGGGTGTCTGTCAGCTGCTGAAATGCTGCACCGGGCCTGTTTTAGAGTGGTTGGATGTAAATTCCCAACTCAAAAATGATTTTCTTATTTTTAGCGTACAGTTCTCGTCTGTCTACGAGGATGGACGGAGCAGCAGGAGGTCTACGATGGACTCGTCTGCATCACTGTCAGGACTTACATGGGCGATTTAATTCCTCTTTAATTTGTAATAAAAGTTTATTTAACCTTAAAAAGATGAAAAATGACCACGTAAACACTGAGTTTCACATGATAATGATTATTACAAATGGACTTAATTCAGAAGTAAGTGGCTGATTTATTCCACTCCATCATGTGAACCTTCATTCTGCTTTAAAGGAGAATTTGGCTTTTTTTTAACCTGGGGTCTGTTTTCATCTTTCCTTTCATACATGAGAGTGATGGAGAAAGAAATTTTCAAGAAGCTCCAGTATTTAACCGGGCAGGCAGCTAGCAGCACAGCTAATGATAAGTAATGGGCAACTGCTCCCACGTCTAATTTCGCCCTAAACCTGCTTTTTTTCCACACTGAAGTACTCTGATAGTTTCAACAAGTGTCTGACAACGTAACAGAGAGGAGAAACGAACGAAAGTGTCTGTATTACCTGGCGATTGCTATGTTTTGGTGTCAGGTAGTGGCATCTCCCACCAGTGTTTTGACACGATATCCCGCGAGATTTGGATACAGACAACAGGACACAGACACCAAAACATAGAAAACATTAAACAATCAGAACCCTTCCCAACCCCTGGACGTAAGGCGCAATTTAAAAAATGTATTTTCCATGTAAAACTCAATTCAAAATAATATTTCCACGTAAACCTGAAGGAGAATATTTTAATTCCAAATAATTTCATTTGTAATAATTCATTCAGATTAAAAAAACATCCTGTAGCTGTAGCCGTTCTTTCTGTATCAGCCTGTTTTATCACACGTTTGGTGTCGTTACACAATTAACCCCAGATTCAGGCGTCTATCGTGTGTATATGTCTTCTTTATTGCTCGAAACCTTCTGGCGGCCGATTTGTTTGTGAGCTCATATTTGGCCAAGCTGAGGGACATCCCCAACGTTAAACTCAGAATGATAAAATCTAAGGAAAACAAATCTTATTTTCTGTGGATTTTAAAGTCTCCTTACTGGAACGCACAGGGATGGCTCATCTAGACGGAGTCCAGCGTCCCAGACTCCAGTTTCACATGCCTTTCCCATGCAGCAGCTCGTCACCAGGCAAAAGGGGGGCCGCTGTCAGCGGCGGCGCTGCAGATAGAAATATCCTCTGTGAAAACCCAAGGATGGCACAGATTATTCTAGAATTAGCAAATGTCTCCGACAACTAAATATGTTGTTGCTGGGACGTGATCGAGGCGTGCTGCATCCCCGTCCTCCACAGCTGAACATGCTTGCCATTTTCTCCTGCATTTGTTTTTCCTATTTTAGATATGTGTCTCTTTTTCTGTTCCTCTTAGATTGAAAGAGGATCCCGTGGAATGTGTTAAAGATTAGAACAAAAATCTTATCCCTATTTAATAACATAACCGTGTCAACCTTTTATGTACCATGAGAGATTGTCGGTTGTACCATGGGAAAGGATCCAGTCACAAGTAATTGGTCTAACAATCATTCGTTGAAAACAAGTTATGATTTATCTGCCACATTAAATTTGATATCTTTTCAAGACACTTTCACAGACTTTTACAGAGTTTCTTTTCTTAACATTTTCAGTTTCCACTGTTCCCTGTCATGTTTCGATAGAAAAATGTACCTTGGCTCAAAAAGGGTTGAAAATACTGACCTAACCTAATGAAACACAAGTGTGTGTTGATTTATCAATTATAGGTTTGTGTTTCCTCTTGTCTCCTCTGTCTTCCTGAGCTAAAAGCTTTTAATGTTTCCATTCTTATATGTAAATATTACAAATTATCTGGGGGTGGTGATATCACTGTATCCAGCTGACATTTTAACATATGATTTTGTTAAAGTAAGGAGTTGTACTTCATTAAGTGAATAAATGTTAGTTTTCCAGCTTTCTTGGCAAGTTGTGCATGTTTTAGATGTTGACTGGAATGAAACTCATGAACATGTTTGCTTTGAACTTATCAAGGAGTTAACTTAATCTGAATCATCTGAAACATCTAAAACATACAGAGCAGGAACCCTGAGGACCAAGATTGGCCGCGTTTACAGGAAACTTTTAATTCCTCTTTAAGGTTGAATTAAAGTTAATCCTGCTTTAAACAAATGAACATGTAAACACTTAATTTGTGATGCAAATGTTAATTCTGATTTGAATTTAATTCTGAATAAAGAGGCTGGTTTATTCCACCTTTAATTCTGAATCACATAATTACTCTCTCATCCTCTATCATTTAAATCTTCAATCAGCTTTAAGTAAATTTTGGTCTTTTTGCACATGTTCGTTCCCTCGAAATTAATATTTCCATGTAATTTTAATTCCAAATTTTTTTACTCCAAATTATTCCATTCATAATTTTTTAATTCTGCGATTGTTTATGGCATGTTGAGAAGGTTGATAGCGGCGCATTCCCGCCACCAACCGATGCTTGAAACTGAAGTCGGATTGCCTGAGTGAAGCCTAAACTCAGCACTGCCCTCTAGTGGAGGCTAACCATGGCAACAAGGGCCCTGAAAATGAGCCATATTACCTTCGTAAAGGATGCAGGACACGCATGCAGAGAATAAATGGGTCTTTAAACTAAACACGAACACAAATCCTTAGTGATAACGTGATAGTTTATTTATTTTACCCTTCATCAGATGGAATAAAAAGATACAAAATAACATAAATAACATAATTTTGTTCTCACTGGTGAAAAATTACGGACGAACATCCCGCTGTGCGATGATTCTAAAGAGCTGAAAAGAGGCTCAGAGGGAGGTTCCAACTGCGGGGAAGGAAGGATGATTGAAACCCATCAAACTCTGAGCTGCTCGTAGCTACGAGCTAACAAAGCTAACCAGCTAACCAGGTAGGCAGGCTGAAGCTAAGGCATGCTGTTAGCCTGCTAAAAACTGCGGTTTTGCTACTCTCTGCCTCCTTTTGTCGGATATCTGGCACCCGTCAATCAAAAGGGCAGCGTTAATTAACAGCTGGGAGGTGGTGAGTGAGGACAAAATCCAAAATTTTTACGACATGTGGTAAATAAATACACAAATAACAGCTGAAGTTTGACATTAAATATGAAATAACCGGGTCATTGCACGTAGGAGCACAGACAGACTTCATAGTGCCGTCTTCTCGTGGAGTATGTCACAAGCTTCAGGTTAAACGGTATAGATATACAAGCAGACTGTTGACATATTTTCACTGGTGATGTGCGAAACCACAGATTTTCTTTCTGATCTGATACCAAGTAAAATTCAAGCTAGTATCAGTGATACCGATACGATTCTGATACTTGGTACAAAAGCATCAATGTGTTTGGAAAATCACTTTCAGAACAGCAGACACTAAGGTGAAAGGAATTTTGTTACATTTTTATTGACATTACCAGCAAAATACATAAAGAATAAGCATAGATTACACAATAGTCACTATGTTTGTTAACATATACTAAAATGCCCAGTTTACTCATCAAATGATAAAGGTTGACGGCAGGTGAAGAAAAAGTAGTTCCTTCCAAATGAATGTAATTTAGACAAAAAGCTGGTCTTAAAGTTTATTTCCACTGTATTCCAGTTCATGATGAGCTATATTAACTAAAATGTTGATTTTCTAACATGAATATCAATATTAGAACATAGAAAGCTGGTATCGGTTGTATCGATATGTCTGTATCAATCTGCACATCACTCATTTCCACCGTTGGTGGATGTCCAGAGATTCACACTGGGAGCGTGGGTACAACCTGCCTGCTCGTCTCTGTAGCATCACAGCTTCTTCCTCAATGATTACAGAGCTGTACGTCCATAGTTGTCGCAGAAATCGCAGACGGTTTCATTAAGAGTCAGAAATACTCAGATGTTGTATTTCTGTTAAATGATTAAAAATGTTGATGTTGTTTAAAGCGGGCTTCATCATTTCTGCCCTGTTCCTTCTCCACGCTGCTCTGTGTGACTCTGCTGACTCTCTCCGAGGGAAAGACATGATTTGGAAAAACAGAAGCTGCTGTCACAAGACTGCTTAACAAACCAAACATTCAGATACGGAGATTCAGATCTGTGAGGGGGCATGTTTTTCCCTCTGCCTCTCTTTCAGCCCGGCTGGGTCAGAGGGCAGCCGAGGATCAGTTTCCTGTCCGACGCCTCCGCCAGCTTTTCCTCACGTCTCACCTGTCTCAGTGTTTGTCTGCTTTTCAGACATTATTTACATACAACCTCCCAACAAAGGCAACTCCTACTGTCTGAGTGTTTTAAGTATTAGCAGGCGTTTTTAGTGTCAGGAAATGTGTTTGCCTTTCACACGCACTTGAAGCAGCGGCAGGTAGGGAGTGTGGTTGTGTTTGCTCTATCCGGTGTTCATGTGAGACGCCTTTCAGCTCGCTGCCGCCTCGTTTGCCGGGGATCTCAGATGCTGTAGCGCTCAAACACGGAGATGTTATTTATTATGTGGTTTGACTTGTTCGTGGTCTAAACTATCGGAGAAGATTGAGGGGAACAAAAAGCTCTCGTTGAAACATGATTATAAAATCATAAGACAAATTTATACAGAGTCACAAGCTAAAGAAGGTCAGGAATCACTTGATTAGTCGGTCGACAGACATTTTTTCTTACTTTGGACTCGGCTTCTCCAGAGTTAGGATGGTCATATGAAGCGGTTGAGCAGCAGTGGCGCTACAGGTGTAAATTTGTCCATCGTTATGTGATAATTAGTGAGTGTGTTGCATTTAAGAGCGAGTCTCCGATGAAAGTTGACGAAACTGCACATCTGCACATATCTTGCAGAATTTCCAAAACAAAATGCGTTCAATGCACAGGGAGTTTATTGAATTGGAGGCATTGCGGGGTTTTGATCAGCTCGTGTGATTCATTTTCTGCTCATTGGTGCATATTTTATGCGGAACTCGTGAGTTTATCTGTGTTTTTCAAGTTTAATCGCCCTCACTGTATGTCTCAATGAGCTGGTTGTTTTGTGCAGTTTGTGAGTTTATCGTCCGAGTCCAAAGAGGAGAGGGGCATCCTCCTGAAGCAGAAAGTGTCAGCGTATCTCTCTAGGCCAGAGCTTCTCAACCTTCCCAATCTTTTTTCATTGTTTACAATTTACCATGCCCTGACTCCTCCTGTACAGATTATGTCTGTAATAATTATGGTACCATTTGAAAAAATAAAAAAATAATAAAAAAATAAATAAAAAAATAAAATTTGTGGGTCTGGTAGCCTTTTAAGACCAGGGGGAGACTTTCAGCTAGAAGCTAGAAATGAATCCAGGAGCAGCTGATATGAGGAACGGTGGCCAGTTTTGTATGAAAGACACTTGCTTCACCAGGTGAGCTAAATATGAACCTGAAAACTGCAGACGATCTATGAGCACAATAAGAAACACCAGTACCAGCATGTAGCATCAAGATGACCAGAAAAACTCAGGTAGAAGCTTCTACCAGCACTTTAACCCAGACAAGGCACGATTAGAACCACAAATAATTCACAAAAGATTCATAAAGTGTGTCTTAGCTTTTCCAATTTGTGGTCAAAACTTATATTCCACCTGAATATAGTAGAGAGGTTGTTTTTTTTTTTTACTTTTTAAAATGCAAACGAAAGTCCAAGTTATTTCATTTAAAAGAAGAGAAGTGTTTTAGGCCATGTTTCTACAATATACCAGGGGTGGAAAAATTGAATTGAAAGATTTAATATCGGGATTTTTTTATTTCAAAATTTTGAATTCGCTTTTTTTTGTTAAAAGATAAATGCAAAAAATGTTTTCTTTATTATTTTTTAATTTTATTTTTATTATAATTTTTATTTCTCTTTTTTACTTGTCTTGTCGGGCATTATAGTAGCTGAATGTTGGTCTGGCTATTCTTTTTTTTCCTAATTGAAATTAAGAAAAAAAAATTAGTTTTTTGTTAAATTTCAGTTTTTCTCCACAAAAATCTGCTATATGGAAGAATCACGAGAATCACAATTTAAATCGAATCAGCACCGAAAAATCGTAGAGGAATCAAATCGGAAAAAAACAAATGGTCCAAGCCCTAACATGCTGCCTTTGGGTTCTCTTCCTTCTGCACCATCGGTGTTTTTAGGCGAATTTGTGCACTAGGGCTGGTTTCCCCTCAGGCTGATTGATCAATAAAAGTGTCAATCATCAAAATAAACAATGGATTGCCAGCCCCGTATAAAAAACACCTCAACGCCCCTCTTTTAATGACACTCCCAGCTAGGGGCGGTGAAAAAAAAAAGTTTTTAATCGGAACAAGATTCTTGTTCATCAAGGTTAAGAATCGTTTCAAATTTTTCCAAGAATTGATTTTTTTTATTAGCTTAACTTGCTGCTTCTAAATGACAAAGACATGTTAAACTTTACCAGGTTAGCAAAGTTTTTTGGATGAAGATGATCAGTTTTTTTTCAGCTGATGAAACAATTCCTCAGAGCTGTTTCTGGCTTATAGAGGAATGGAGTTAATCAGAATCATTTTTTACTAAAAGAGGACTGTGCTGATTGATATTAATCAGTTGGTGTGTGTGCTGCTGTCATCGGAGGTTAATGTGTCAGCCTGATGTAATTCGCTCTGCCCTGACAGTCACTGCTGCAGCATGTCACAGTGTGTAGGAGCGCATTCATTAAATGCATCATCACGCTGTCACACAGCATTTTTCTGTTTGTCATTACATACTATGGCAGGATAACTACGCTTTTAACTGCAGTGTTTACCAGGTTACACTTTACTAGGAGCAGCATCAGCAGCCAATCAGACTTCCTCCCCTCTTCATTTGCATTTACAGTTGATTTGTTGTCATAGTACTTGTTTTTGTTTTGCTTTTTTATTCTGTTTTATACATATTTATGTCTTTTTATCTTGCTAACTATTTATTGGGCTAAATCTGGGACCTCTGGTGCTAAATGTTATGTTATCTCTTGTGTAAATATGTGCTGGAACGATAAAGTTCCTTTAATGATCAGTGTAATCGAGCTGAAGTGAAAGATATTTATGTTACTGGGAAAGTTTTGTGAAACCAAGAACACAATTCTGAGCTACATGTTTCACCAACATGAGCAGCCCGGTGAACAGATTCGACTGGAAAACTTAAAAAAAAAAAAAGCAAACAAATTTAAGAGATTTTAAGAGATGCTTTGAAAAACACTTTTACCTATAAGTACTTTTACATTTATACCTTTTATGAAAGGTGAAATTCCAAAGAAGGCTAACCTGAACAGGTCATGGATTATTTGTTTAGACTTGTTTCTGAACATCAACACGGCAGACCCTGTGCAGCATTGGTGGGTACCCCTGTTCCTCATGCAGGTTTCAGTGTTTCCCTGCTCTGGTTCAGATAAGATATGGTCCGATCTGATCCACTGGATAGGTATCGAGTCCGATCCAGGACAAAATTTGTGTGTCATTTTTTTATTAGAACCTTTCCGATCCGAACCATAAAGCCCAAACCATCTCATATATCCTCAACTGGTATTGTTTTTATTTGATTTAGATATTTGCACTTATTTTTATTTAAGAAATCTGAATGGTGCAGTTGTGAATGTTGTGTTTAAAGATGCTGTCATCAGATGCGAACTTTAATTATTAAGTTTTATCGGAATCAGTCTTGTGAAAAAGCGGTATTGAGCCATTGAGCCCTAGTGCAAATCAAACAGACCCAACAGCCTGTCAAGATCTGAAGAGTTACAAATTCTTTTGAATCAGACCTGATCTAAGGCCTGCAGGACGAGGGCCAAGTTTTTGCACCACAGTCTGGACTGTCGCTGCTTTTCCATTTTCCCCAGAATTACAAAAAAAATTAAATATCACAAAAAATGTGAACAACTTCATTTCAAAAACTTTCTTTGAGATGTATCAATATCGCTAAAGTGTAATGGAAACATTTTTTTTTTTTTTTATTCTTTTCTGAGCAGCTAGTAAAATGTCCTCTAAGTTTATTTCACATTTTACTGAGTCTGGATGATACAGCTGCTGTATTTTCACGACTTTGCTTACTGCCAGCAGTTTGGCTGGACTGAGTCCACCTGCTTTTTGCTTGGACGCCACATTTGTCATATTGTAAATCTTACAACAAACATAGGAAGAAGACAAAGACGCTCTCCCTCAGCATTGTCTCTGTTTACTGGGTTAGTTTTGTTTTTCTGTATCCATTAAATTTGGCTCTTTCATCGGATTTTCATTGCTATGAAAGTATACTTTGGCCAAATATTATTTTTTAGAATCCTTTTGATTAATTACTGACATTTTTATGAAGATTATCTTGTGTATATTGCAAAGTATCATTGATAATTCTTTGACTTTTTGTTTCTTTAACCTCAGTTTACATGGAAAGCTCTAATAACATAATAAATGAGGCAGAATGCCTTGCAGGCCACTACATGCAAACAGGAAAAATGACAGAAAACCGGATTTGTGTTTGGAGGATGTTTAATTTCTGAAGAAAATGTCAAAATAAAAACGTTGAATCGATCCCATCATGTGTCAGGAAAAAAGACGATTATATGTATGAAATCAGTGCGAGGTGTCCCAGTATCTCAGCGTCTGAGCCAGTCTGACCGTGGCTGTTGATAAGATGAACGTGTGTGTTTTTCCATGGACTGACTCGTGTTTCTGGCGTTTTAAGGATCACTAAACCGCTGACGTTTGCTGACTGTGTTGGAGATGAGCTGCCTCTGGGATGGGAGGAAGTCTATGACCAGCAAGTGGGAGTTTACTACATCGACCACATTAACAGTGAGTGCAACATCTTCCATCTCTTCTCCGCACTGAATATAAATGTTATAATATCTAAATTTACTGTAACTGGGCTGAATTGTTTTCTGATTACTCACAGAGTTTTTGTCTCTTTGTCAGAAACCACGCAGATTGAGAACCCGCGGACTCAATGGCGGCAGGAGCAGGAGCGCATGCTGAAGGAGTACCTGGTGGTGGCCCAGGACGCCCTGAAGGCCAAGAAGGAGATGTACCTGATCAAGCAGCAGCGCCTGGAGCTGGCTCAGCAGGAAATGTTGCTCTTTCACGAGCTGTCCGAGGACAACCTGTCCATCACCAGCAGTAAGGCCGCCGTCGCCCACCTCAGACCCGCCTAACTGGTTTCACAGCATTCATGCAATCCCACCTGACCTATAGAGAGAACAAGCAGAATGAGAGTTTATAATCTTTTGGACCCCTCAAAATTGATGAAACAATTATTTATTAACTTTTTTTTTTTTTTAATTCAGGAAAATGAATTATTTTATTCTGCTCCGCTCTAGATGTCAAAATCAGATCAAATCAAATTTTATTTATAAAGCGCTTTTCATGCAAAGGCAACACAAAGTTCTTTTTTACATAGTATAAATGAATGCATATTAAAATGAAAAGAAAAACACTGAACAAAAACAGCAAGCCATTCACAGATCTAGTTATTCTGCTCCGCTCTAGATGTATAAAGTTATTGTTATAATGATTTTAAATTTTTTTGCTTTGACCTTTAATTCCAAAAAATGGTCAAGTCCAGGCAATCAGAGTGGTTAAAAGTTAAAAGGGCTTTTATGGAAATGGGCCAGAATTATTTAAGGGGTGGTAGGAATTAACTTTCATTCTAAATTTAAGTGGAAATTAAACTTTCATGATAAAGTTGTGGAGGTCTTTTAAAGAACTGGGGGGGTCACTTCTTCCTCACCTTGCCCTCTTTTAAACACCTCTGCCTGCAGCCGGCCGTCACACATCCAGACATCTCAGTAAAATCTGCACCATCAGCTCACCGTCCTTCACCATCCGTCCTTTTCTCTTTGTGTTCGCAGCTCTCTCCGGCTCCTCCTCTAACGCGAAATACGACCCCGACCAAATCAAAGTGGAAATAGCCTGTAGGCGAGATCGGGTAAGTCATTATGGGAAAAGAACAATGGGCTACGGTGAGGGGCCCTCTCGGCCGGGGCGTGGCCCCTACAGGATACCGTGGCTCTGGCCGGGGGCCTCCAGAGGATGAGATGACATCACCGAGGGGTTAGGCAGGGGATCGGTCCCTCTGTGGATGTTTCTGTGGGATCACTTGTACGGATGAGAGCGTTTACTGAATCTGACATTTTAACCTCAAGTTTACCGAAGTGACGAGTAAGACGTAATTCTGTCATATTAAACTCTGATGAATGTCGTAGAAACAGACAGAGACGCATGAAATTTATTACCTGTATACTTTTGGTCAGATTAACTGTTTTTGTTTCAGATTTAGAGAAAAAAAAACCTGACTTTAGAGTATACATCATTTTTACAAAAAAAGATTATTATTAAGAAAAATTCCTTGAAATTCTACATAAAGAGCACAATCTGATGTAAGAACATGTTTATATATATTATTTTACCTCAGAACTACCCCTTTTTAAAATTATTATAAATAGCCTAAAAAGGAAGAAAATGTATGTTTAGTGTTCAATAACCCATCCAATAAACATTAAACAAAAGCCAGTAGCAGAATCAGCTGTTCGGCATCAGCAGAGGATGTGGGGAGTTTTTCATGAGCACAACCCACTTATTCAACTCTGCTGCTCGTGGATTTTCCTCACAAATGTGGCTTCAATTAAAGGGCTAATAAACAGGCTTTATTAACAAGAAATATTGTTATAACTAAGAAGTAATCTTTCCGTAAGATATGCTTAGATTTAACTTTATTTGTGACTTGGACGAACAAATGATGAACAGGATGAGATTTTCACTGATTTGGACGTCAGCAGAAACTCCGCTGAAGGAAAGACCTGTAAATGAGGGACTGATGGAATTCACAGATGGACTCTTATTTTCAGAGTTTCAGATTTAGTCGTGTTATCCTGTTAAGGGTGTGTTGGAGCAGGGACACAGTGAAAACCTTCAGGACTGTCATCATCCCTAAAAACCCGTTTCCACTGCTCGAGATCGGAGGGTTGAACCTTCTTATTACGTTTCCACGGCTAACTCTATCCATACCAGGTAGTGTAAAGATGAGATAGTTATAGACACGTCTGCTGTGTAGCAGCACGATCTCTTTGAATTATAACGAAGTAGAACATGACAGAAACAAAAGAGAAGGGCGGACATCCAGGAGTTCTTTCTTTTTTGTGTCGGGTTAAACTTCCTGTCGGTCAGTTTTTTCCCCGATGATGGCCTGCGTTTCAGACATTATTCCGCTTATTATACGGCTACTTGCAAAATCTAAACTAAAATGAAAGTCTTCCACTTAGATTAAGGCCGAATAATTTCTGTTTACATTGAAACTCGGCTTCATGGTTGCTCTCTCCAACTTCCCTCGTGGATAATCAACCGGACTACTTGCGCTGTGGAGTAATATCAGGTTAAGAAGCGGTTAAAAAAGAAAAAATATATCCGTCGTCCCTAACAGTGGTCATTAAGTAGTTTCAGTGTTGTTTACATGAAATTAATAACTGCTGGAGCCCATTCACGTCAACCGTGAGAGCCATATAATAAAGATATCATACTTGGTAGATTTAAAAACCGCAGTGGTCCTGCTTTGTTTATAGCGTCAAGTCACACAGGAATATAATTAAATGAAATTGACTGAAATTAAATGAAATTAAAATGAATTGAATGAAATTGACCAAAATTGAATTGAATAAAATGAGATGAAATTGAATTAAATGAAATTGAATTGAATTATTTTATTCTGAATATGATAAGAAAAAACAAAGATAAAGTAAGCCAACAACAAATAAAATAGTAAAAAAAAATCAAAATAAGAATAGATGGGCAATGGGCACTCCAACATATCCAGACCAAAACAATCAACCATTTTAAATGTTCAAAAAGGAAATGGAAAAGTGATGTTTCTCTCGACCAATCAGCAGCCTACAGTTTGTCATGGTCCACCCTTTTGTGTCAGATCAGATATTCTGGCACCCTTCCCAAATTTTCCAGTGGAAACACAAAAGTGCACACGGAGCCGTTTTATTTTTGTGGAAACGGGGGCTTAACGCCGGGGACACACCGGACGCGGAAGCGCGCCGAAGTGCCCCGAAGCGCAGCAGTTTCACTTCGGCGCCCAAGTTAATAGCTGGTGCCTTCCGTATCGGGCGCGCCGCGAAGCGCAGCGCCAGAATCGCTGCGCGCCGTGGAGCGATCGTTTCGGCGTCTGTTCTATTTT
>JBBBVT010000015.1:24261735-24273928 GCA_037177035.1 Craterocephalus eyresii
ACACAAAAGCTAAAAAAAAATAGCCGCTATCGCTAACTAAGCTAGCCGGACGTGAAATCGGGTATAGTCCCTTTAAGGTTATTAATCAGCACATCTGCATTAAAATAGTTGATTGAAATTAAAGTATTTAAAGTTAATGAAAATTAAAGATGATAATGATGTTCCAATACCAATTCTTTCTGTTCAATATGATTCCGATACGGGTATCTGCCGATACAGAGTACCGATCCGATACCAGTGTTATCTTATTAAGAGGTCTATCAATGTACAATTCAAATAAATATTTATACTGTGGATATTATTTTTACAGTCTTTCGCTGGCCTAGCATTGGTTAAATGATCCAAGTTTACTGTGTCGCTGTTACAAATTGCTGACGTAACGCTATTTCTAACCGGTAGCATAACATTGAGTTATGTGCATCTGCAGCAACCAACAAAAAAAGAAAAAAAAACAATGTTTACGCAAAATTCTCTCCGGTGTTTGCCGAGGTAGGCCAGGGATAAATTATCCTTTTTCCATGGTATCGGATGGTTTTTAGACAGAAATACTTACTGATCCCAAATCCTGATACCCTTATTTTTGACAGGATCGGCGATTATTTCCAATGCTAGAATCGGTATTAGTGGTGGGACAATACATTGAATTACATCGATACATCGATCATATGGTCAATGAGTCAATGATATCGATCCAAAATCCTAACATTAGCCAAAAATCAATAGAGTAACCAGTTATCAAACGCACTTTTATTTTGAAAATCTTTTCTTTTAAACTGAAGGTTAATACCAGAGCTCAGGAATAAAGAAAGGTTAAATGATGATCTAGATGCTTTTTATGATGAATGGAAATAATTGTGATCAATCACTGATGATATTGCTTTATATCGTTTCATATCGATCGGAGGATCTTAGATCAGATCGAATAGAAATCATATCGTGACTGATTTTGAGATATCAGCAAACATGGAATTGCTGTGTCACTGTATAGATATAATATCATATCGTGATCAAACCAGCAATTCCTAATCGGTATCGTCCCAACTCTAAAAGATAAACAAGAGGCAGCTTTCAATCTTTATCTCATGTTTTCTCAATATATATTTGAAAATCTGGATTTATTGCCCAGCCATGCAAACGATCTGATGTTTCCCTCTGCAGGGGTGACTCTGCGGGGCAACAGCGCCAACAGGAGCGGCAGGAGAGCCCGGAGAGTCTCTGCCGGTGTTTCTGAGGACGCCCTGGCCACGGACAGCGGCGTGTTCGAGGCATGGGGCAGGAGGTAAACACACATCCGGCCTCACACCGTCCGCCTTTCACCCCTCACAGGACTAATCCGCTCGTTTCCTCCCACAGGCCGGAGGAGTTCGAGGAGCTGTCGTCTGCGAGCGAGCCGGCCCAGATCCAGCTGGGGCTGCTGTGAGTAAACTGCTGACCGCGACGGGGTGAAGGCTTACGGTAGGTTAACTCTGCTCTGTCGCCTCCAGGTGGGAGTCGGCGTCTCAGTCGCTACGACTGCACCTGCTGCAGCTGAAGAACCTCAACGGCTCGGCTGTGAGGGATGGTTATAAAGTGTGAGTACCACGGGAAAAACATGCCCGCAGGCGGAGAAGCGGCTTTTTGTTTTTCCTTCTACGGTTATTAAGAAGCTTTCTGGGTTTTCCATCATTGACACACCCGTTTAGTTTCTTTTTGTTCGGGACAAGAAACATTAACACTTGGTAGATATTAATCCTTTTTACAAACTTCAACAGGCAGCAGGGGCATAAATAATACATAAATGAATAGGCCTGGACGTTTATGGGAAAAATAATAATCGCAATTATTTTGATTGATATTGAAATCATGATTAATGTACCCAATTATTCATTAATTTCACCAAGACTCAACCTCATATATAGGTTTTAAAAAAAACTACTGGAAATAAATTAAAAACAAGTGAAAGAGTAAAATAATAATATATCACAATAATAATAGCAATAAAAAAATTTATACACAGTCTATATGCATTCCTGTTACATAATAATAATAATAATAATAATAATACATTTTCTTTAAAAAGTGCTGTTCAAAACACCAAAGGACACTTACTCACATACATGTGACATTAATAATTTTTCTTTGATATAGTTTTTATGACCTTGAGAAGGCAATATTGTAATCACGATTAAAAATGAGTAAATATTAAAAAAACAAACGAACAAAAAAAAATGAATAGAAAATAAATAAATTACATTAAAACATTTAGTATATCATCTCTATACATACATAGTAGGGATAGAAAATGGATCTGATCTGTCTATGTAAGATTTGTTTTATTTAGAAGAGAAAGTTAAATCTTCAGGAATTCCTCAAAGTAGTCGCGTAGAGCAGGGGTTCCCAAACTTTTTCTTTAAACTCCGCATTAATGGTTTAATAGCCATGATTTAAAAAAAATCCCAATTTTTGGGGATAAGTGTTGGTTATATATTTTTCACCATTACCTGGCGATCCCCAGTTTGGGAACCACTGGTGTAGACTGTATGTAGGTCTTTCAGGGGGAGTAATAACCTCAGAACTTCTCAGTCCTCAGCTGTAGGAAAGTAACTGGAAATCCAAACTTCCAAAGCTGTCTTTCTGTCGTTTGTGTTTGTCCCTCTCTTCGTCCACTTCAGCAGCAAAGACACATTGCACGGATGTAAGCTCCACTTTGCATCCCAGTGATGAAAGGACTTCATTTTTTCAGATCTTTCCAATATTTTTTCACTCTGATACATTTACAAACCGTGTGCACACGTCCCCGTTCCAGTACTGCATTTAAAGTCGTTCAGTCGAACGTTGCAGGTAGGGCTGTCCCGATCCGATACCAGTATCAGGTATCGGTGCCGATACCAACAAAAAAACACGGATCGGAAAGTATCGGCCGATACCAGGCGATCAACATTTTCTATCCTTTTACCTCAGCACCATTTACGAGATCACCCTAGAAGATTTTCTACAGGGTTTACTCAGGTTGTTTTTTCTTAAAACAGAAATGTGCCGTGTGTTACATAGAGTCTTTAAATTTATTAAATTAACTCATTGGTTAATAATTAATGAGTCAGTTTTTCTCACACCTTCTGTTGTGGACTTTATCAGTTACACCTTCAGGTTTTGAGGTGAGGTTTGACACAATATTTTTCTCATAACAAAATGTAAGTATCGGTATCGGGTATCAGCCGATACTCAACCCTCTGTATCGGTATCGGAAGTAAAAAAGTGGTATCGGGACAGCCCTTGTTGCCGGCACATCTAAATTTGACTTCTAGCTTAAATCATTTATTTTTTTGACTTTGTGGCAGAAAGAAAGGTCCTACATGAGGTGATTAAAGTGGCTGTTCAGCATAAAACACTTGAGAGTCAGAATGATTTACAGCACAGCAGCAGATCATACGAAGCAGTCGTAGCTGTCAGAAGAGAAGATGCAGATGTAGTGATGTATCTGTCGCCACGTAAAGTAAAATAACTTATTTCAAAGACTGCTAACAAAATTACGAATTACAGTAACGGGAGTAAATATACAGGTACTGCTCGGAAAATTTGAATATGCTGGAAATATGCTTGTTTTATTCAGGCAGATGAGTTTCTTAATTTGAGGTTCTCTGAAGCTGCAAATCCCTATCAACTGTTTTCTAGTATATTCATGGGCGGGGATGGAAAATTTGTAATTTTTTTTATACAATATTCATGTTATCACATGAAAAGCATATTTGATTAATCATTTTTAATAAAAGATCAAAATACATTAAATAAATAAAGTATAATATGTTTAAGAAATCAAAAGCATCACTGTATGTGTCTATGGAAGTTAATTAATGTATGAAGAAAGCATGTGGCACTGTCATGTTTTACAGGCCTCCACAGTAACACACTGGTCTTTTTCCCTGTAAACCAGTAAGGGGGACATTATCCGTTTGTTTGGAGGGAAAAACGTGCAAAGAAACCCGAGCGACAACATGCATATAAAAGTCTGCTTATCTTTCATCTTTAAAATGAATTAATTGTGTTTAATGCAGCAACTTATTGCTGTTCATTGCAAACCTGAGTGGTCACATGATCTGCAAGTAAAGAGCAGGTTGATGCGGTTTATAAATCTCATATTACACGTTTCTACTACTGCTGAGTGTGTTTTATCTCCATCCTGTTCTCGCCTGACGCTGACATGTTTCCCGTGTGATGTGATCGAAAGAGGACAGGCGTTGGAGATCCAGATCCACCTCCACAAAGATTCTGCTCTTTGTTCTCATAAAAAACTCACCGGATGTAGAAAAGCTGCTCGTTCCCGAGTCCCCGTCTGCTCCCTGACCTGAAAGCTTCGAGCTGAGCTGCACATCTTTCTCCTGTGTTTTGGTAGAATAAAGCATCGACAGGAAGTGAAATCATTGTCAGCAGAGGCTTTTTTTTTAGTTTGGTTCAGTTTCTGTGTCTAGTCAGCAGAAGTGTGCAAACCCTGCCTTCTGTTTCAAAACTGAGCCTGTTGAGATGATTGTAAATAGTCCCCAAAAAGTAGGACTCTGCAGTAAAATGAAAATAAACACAGAATAACTCAGATCCATGAAGGTGTGGACCTTTAAGGCCAGGGCAACTCAAAGTGCTTTGCATAGTAAACAATGTTTGCATAAAATATAATTAAAATAGCTTTCACAAAACAAATATAACGATATAAAAACACAAATTAAATTTCTTTCATACACAATCGGACAAAAAGAAAAGGAAAAAGTTTGCCCACCCCCCACCCCAGTGTTCCCAAACATAATCTCTGGTCCTAAGTGACTCTCTTTTAACTTTTAAAAAGGGTAAAGATATAAATTAGTAAAATAAACACGGTTTCTGAGCTGTGGAAGATGAGGTGCAAGCAGGTTATTTGAACAGAGGGAAGAGAAATGCGACTGTGATCATTTGGGGAAGTGAACTCGGTGATTTGATCAGATCAGGTTTAAACCTGTCGCAATAAGTCAGTTAAGTTTCATTTTCTCTCTCTGAACCTTTTCGTTTCTTCATGATCTCACACGTCGTACCTGACAGCCGCGTGATCTCGTACCATCCAATTGTCTTTGTTTATTATCAAGGAAATTAGCAATCGTTTATCAATCAATCATTAATATTTCTATATCAAAATGAAATATTTACAGTGTATATTTAAATGAAGTGACAGTAGAAAAAACCTAGTTTGTTTCCTTTATTTACATCTTTATTACAAGATGAACGACTCTAGTGGCAGTTAAATCTGATTTATTTAATGGTTACACTGGAAAATGCGTTTACATACAACTGCAGCTACAGTCTAAAGATGTATTCAATTAATTAATTAAAAGAAAATGTAATCAGTTAAAATCTTAATGATGAATTAATAGATTGTGGATTCATTATGCCTATGTCTAGTGTGGAGCACAATTTATTTTGGCAGGTTTTCCCCGTCTAAATATATTTTGAAGGGTAATTTTATTAATCATTCCTTATCATATTTATTGTTTTTTCTTGTGTTTGGTTTTTCATTCAGCTTCTATGAATTTTATTTGTTTGGTTATTTAAAATTGCTTCCAGTTCTGGTAAAAATGTTTCTTTAGAACGATTCGATCCGAAACGATTCAGTGACTTGAAATCGATTCAGTATATCTATCAACAACTATTATCAAAAATTCTACCAGAGTGATTGTCATAAATACCTGGATGCTGGACAGTGCAGAGAAGTTTCTTAGAAAGAAGAATCTTAGTTTCTTTCAAGGGAATCAAGTATAAATTAAAATATGGGTATAAACAAAACAAAAGTTCCCCTCTCCAAGTTGAATCAACAGGAGCTAAACCTATTGTGGCACTATTTGCAATAATTATAGTTTTTTTTAAATTAAAGTACAGTTAGTGCAAACAATGTTTTAATAACCTGCTACTTCCACTATTTTCTCAACAAAAAAAGTGCAAAAATAAAAATCTTCCGTGCCCCGGTCCAAAGTATTTCTCAATATTGATTTGAATCGATTCAATACCTTTTATAACGATTCTAGATGGGTAAATATCGATTTTACTACGATCTTGCCAAGCATATATCGATGTGTTGAATCATAGGAATATAAAATCGATATATCGATTAATCGTTACACCCCTAGTCTGAAAGTGACATTATTGCGACATTAGTGCGATATTATCATTTATTGCAGTAATTTCGGAGACAGTTGCACAGTAAAGCTTGTGGGTGCGAAACACTAGAGGTGAAGGAGGCGCTTTTATACGACCCCTGCATGGTTTTCATGTCTCTGTTGGTGTGCAGGTACGTGAAGGTGCACCTGATTCCACTGGACGCCAGCAGGGCCTGCGCGTTTTACTGCTGCACGGCGCTGGAGCCGCAATGCCAGATGAGTTTCAACGAAGGCTTCCGCATCCCGGTGCCGGCCAACGCCCTGGCGGTGTGCGCCCTGCAGCTGTCGGTCTGCTCGCTGGGGCCTCAGGCTCAGGAGGAGCTGCTGGTGGGTCTGAAGGAAGGGGGACGGAGGATCAGGCCTGCGGCGTTTCCAGTTTTTCTGAAGCTCTCCGTGTTCCTGCAGGGCACCGCTCAGGTGAGCCTGGCGGACTGCGAGGGCAGCGCGGAGATGGTTTACCGCTGGCTGCGAGTCCACATGCTGAACGGCACGGAGCTGCAGAGGCCCGAGCACAAGAGCCACCGCAGACCCCACGACGGCCAGGAGGACGAGCAGAGGCCCAGAGCCCCGGTAAGCACGTTTATTCACGGAGAGATGGCGAGCGCCGCGAGGAGAAGGTGTTATAAACACGCAGCAATCGTTTCAGGATAACATGAGCGGCCTGCTGGCACGAAACACCACCACCCACCTGGAGGAGCAGGACGCCGAGCTGGAGCTGCAGAGGTTCCAGAAGAAGGACGAGCGCGGGGAGGCCACGTCCGAGAGGTGCTTTCACTGCTGAATGAGTCGTTTTAATTAGTGCTGGCAGTCCATTAAAGTTTTTTATCGCGATTAATCGCCTTAAAGGGACTATACCCGATTTCACGTCCGGCTAGCTTAGTTAGCGATAGCGGCTATTTTTTTTTAGCTTTTTTGTGACGCTTTTTCTTGGCTAAGGGGTTTAACTTTCATAATTTGACTCCGGATCACTTGGCTGATCGGAGTGTGGACGTTCCAAAAATTAACCCGGCAGAGAAAGCGCGTCACGCCACTGCTAAAAAACTAGCCGCTTTCGCTAACTAAAATGCCCTGAACTCGTACATGTGCGCAATCAATGAGTCATTAATTGTAATGAAATGATCACTTTTACCACATACTATACCACGTAGAAAACCGTTTTTCTTAGAAAGATTAAAATAATATCAGGTATAGTTCCTTTAAGTTAACTCACAAAAATATTAATCGCATTATTTAAAAAAAAAAAAAATCCTTATTTGTATTTTTTTATTTCATTATATCGTCCAACAGGATATTTGTCATGATGTAATGGGCGTTAATCTTGTGATAAAAAAAATTGACGCCGTTAAAATGGATTTCAGTTAACGCCATTAATAACACTTTTAACTGACTGCACTGGTTTTTATATGAGTAAAAACACTTAACGAGAGAAGATTCAGGTGACAATCAGGTTAGATAGATATTCTGCCATTGCTGCAAGACAATTAGACTTGGTACGTTTTGCTGAAATAAGAAAGAATATCTAAACTTAAAACTGTGAGAAACATTAAAACAAGTTGTGAAACACTCAGTCCCCTTTTAATAAAGTGAAAAAAATCTTAAAACTAATCTATTCTTGCTTCCTTCAGTGCTTCTTTCTCATTTTGAGAGAAAAGATCTTAAAACAAGAGGATTTGATTGTTTTTGTAGGATATTTTCTCTTAAAGTGAGAAAGAAACACTGACAAGCAGAATGGACAGATTTTTTTTTATTTTCATGATGGACTTGAAATTAATGTTTTGCAACTTTTCTTCAAGTATTTCCCACTTGCCTGCAGCCTAAATATGTTGTTTTTATTTTAAGAAATCTGTGTGAGTTGCTGTAGTGAGGTCTTGAAACAAGTTTTTACAGCTAAAATTGGGTGTGACGGATAGATGTGACCTCAAACAGAGTCTCAGTGAGATAATAGAACTTAAAATGTTCATTAATAAACCAAATTTAAGATTTGGTTACTGGGTAACAAAAAAAAACATACTCCTCAAAAAACACACATTCCGCTCTTGCTAAGTTTATTTCTCTCAAAATAATAAAATATTTAATAAAATAAAAATAAAATATATTAATAAAATACTCAATAATTTATAAATACTTTTTGGCTGAATATGAGATTGGCTACAGTTGCATGGTATTTTTTATTTTGGAATTAATGAATCTGAATTCATTAATTTGGAATTAAAATCTTCTCCTTCATTAATTCTGAATGAAGGTTTACATGGAAAACACGATTTCTGAATTCCGCCTAAAATCCAGGGGTTGGGAGGGGCTCTGATTGGTTGGATGGTGGAAGTGACGTTACATACGTGTACCAGAATTTAGGGAAAGCGGCTCGTTTTTAGCTTAGGTGTGACGCTCTTTCTCTGCCTATGGGGATTACTTCCAGATTCCCAAAGGGGAAACGCTCTATAACTAACTAAAATGTCCTGGACTCGAACATATGAGCAATAAATAAGTCGTTTTTATGGACTTCCCTATTTTACAGCATAATATACCCTGTATAAACCATTTTTCTCAGAAAAATTAAAACAATATCAGGTAAATCTCCTTTAATTCTGAATTAAAACTCATGTAAACGTGGCCGGTGTAAAACTTGTGTAGATAGACCGGTCTTTGCAGCGTCTCTCAGCCTCCCGCTGACATGAATGTGTCTTGCAGGAGCTGGCAGGCGGAGTCCGTGGACAGCGGCTGCAGCAACAGTACGGCGTTCATCGCTCCCTGCTCGGAGGGTCTGTGTGCCGAGGGCATCTGCATCACCAGCGGAGGGCGCTGTGATCCGGCCGCCGGCAGACAGCTTGCTGTGAAGGTGAAGTCTGCCTCGGCGGTGGAGGGAAGGTTCCTGTTGTTGGTGTGTTTTTAACGCTCGTGTTGTTTCAGGTGGAGAAGGCCACCATGACGGAGGGCCTGTTCCCGGAGCCGGTGAGGGTCCGGCCCAAAGAGCGGGGAGGTCGCTGGGGCCACGCCTCACCGTTCATGCGCGGCAGCACCATCGTTCGCTCTCAGACCTTCTCGCCCGGGGCACGGAGTCAGTACGTCTGCAGGGTGGGTGTCATTCATTACAGTACAGTACGTTACTGTCATTTAGTTGACGCTTTCATCCACAGCGACTTACCGTTCAGTTTTAGCAGCAGTGGCAACACTTCATTCAGGATGTAACCCTTAAAACTCTGCGATGGTGAAGATCTTCCCCCTTACATGATCTATGCCTACGGATGTAAACATTCACTCAGGCCACGATTCGATTTGATTCTCGATTTTAAGTTCTTGAAAACTGCGATTATTTTATTTTTTTTTCCCTAACAAAATTAATTTCGGTTATTTTATGTCCAAAAGAATTTTATACCTTGTTTAAAACTGTGACCTTCTATTGCCTGTTGTACTAACAAAACTAAACACTGAACAAATAATTATTATAGATATGGAAATGATCACAAATCTTTTTATGAACAAAAGAAGTTTTATTTGTTTTGAACGTAACCTGCATTGATGCATTGCATGCAAATCGATTTTCCTTTTTTCTACATCGATTGCTGTTTTAAACCAGTTTAAACCGATTTTAAAGGCAAGTATCGTTACATCCCTATCTATGCCATTTATATCCCGTCCACGAGGTTTGCAGTCCAGCCGCTAAATATCATTCTTATTCAGAGAAACCACAATGATAAAACCATTATTTCTCCCATTTTCATCACTTCTACTTCACCACCAATCAGAGAGCTTAAATTCATGACAACATCCAATCAGGAGCAGCCAAAGATCAACAAGTGAGCAGAAAGTTCTGTGTGTGTCAAAAGAAGAAATATATGCTCCTCTATGGCTGCGATAAAGCAGAAGATGTTTTTGATGCAACATGGAGCCAAAAGGCAGCTGAGTTTAAGTCAGTTTAGTGATGATGGAAGGTAAATGGAAGCGTAAATAACTAAATAAGCAAATAGTTTCTGTCGTGCCATGGTGACTGGGATTAAAACTTTGAGCTTCTACATATTCTCATCCATCCTTTCATCTTCCGCCCCTTATCCAGGCTCCTCTAAGGAGAGCCCGGCCACCCTGCAGAGGAAACTTATTTCAGCTGCTTGTATTCAGATAAAAGACAACAAAGTTCTGAGTTTTAAGGGTTAAGGAGTTTATCTGTGATACTCATGATTACATCTCAGAGATCTTAGCGGATCTTAGCGGCTGTGTGGATGACTTGTTCTACTTTTTCTTTCAGTTGTATCGCAGCGACAGCGACAGCTCGACTTTACCAAAGAAATCACCTTTTGTCAGAAACACGCTGGAAAGAAGAACACTGCGATATAAGCAGGTACGGTCCTATCAGTCGTAAAGTCTGAATGTATACAAGTTTACACTGCAAAAAGTGCATTTTTCTAGTCTGAATATCTTATCACGTTTAATATAAGACAGAATAGGCTCAAGAGTAGCAGTGAGATAGAAGAACTTGTTTTAAGACAATGGGGGGAAATATGACTTTTAAGCACCACAAACTTATAATGAGACACAAAACTTCAAACTACAGGTAAAATCTAGCAAGAATGAATTGTCCAGCTTATTTCAAAATCTTGTGAGGCTTGAATATACAGGCACTGCTTGGAAATTTAAAATATCCAGTGCTGCATTTCTGTAACTTAACTTTAACGATGATATGCACATATATAGACAAATAGTCTGCAAATCAATGTATTTCAGCTTTTACTTGTTTGGATTTTGCTGACTAGGATTTGCAGCTTCAGAAAACCTCAATTTAAAAAGACTCCGAAAATTAGAATATTGCTTGAAATCAATAAAAATGGATTTTAAATACAATAATGTCAGGCTTCTGAAAGTAAAATCTCACATCTGTACTTAGTACATAAAATGTGTTAGTTTCACTTTTTATGTTGAATTTCCTGCATAAAACAACTTTTTTCAGCATATTCTAATTTTCCGAGTAGCCACCTGTATTGTTTTATTCTAAGAAATCTTATCAGTAAAGTTTTCACTCGTTCTATTGGCAGATTCTCTCTTTTTTTTTTAACCTTAGTTTAATTTGTTTAACTTATTATTCGGAGTGGCCTGTTTTCCAGTGCAGTCATGGTTGATCTGAAGTAGGGCTGGGCGATATGAGCCACATTTCATATCTGGATCATTTCAGTGCTGAAAGCATTTTCATTAAGGATCAGAAGCACACGTGCATTAAAATATTTGACTGAAATTGAAGTAAATGTGTATAAAAATGATTAAAAATAACTTTCAATGACCATAACAAGGATAGTTGTGCAAAATGCCAAAAAAGAGACAGTTTTAACTCAAAACAAGCAAATATTCCCTCATTCTATATCTCGTGACAAACTCTCGGTATGTTTGAAAATCTGGACATATTGCCCAGCTCTAATCTGAAATGTGTGTGTGCGTTTGTGCGTAAGCAGCAGTCGTACCGCTCCTCTCTGGCTGAGCAGCCGACACGCACCTCCCTGGACCTGGAGCTGGATCTCCAGGCATGCAGGACCCGGCAGAGGCAGCTGATGGAGGAGCTGAGCGCCCTGAGAGAGCTGAAGCTGAGGTTGGAGGAGCCGCAGTCCAGGGAGGCCGCCGAGCTGCCGCACTGGGCCCTGAGGGACGAGCGCTTCCGCTTCTTACTGCGAGAGGCCCAGAGACAGGTGAGCACGCCGTACGCCGCCGCCGGCCCGGCCTCGCCGCAGGGGTGACCGATGTGCTGCTCTGCAGGCCAGCCAGAGCAAGCAGGAGCAGCGTCAGGAGGAGGCAGCGGAGCGGAGGCTGAGGAAGGCGTCCAAAGAAGTCCTGCAGATGAGAGGGCAGAGCCAGAAGGAGCCGCTGCCCGTGCAGACGTTCAGGTTGGAAATGTCCCGACGCTTAGCTCTCACCTTAATGTTTGCTACAAGCACATGTCAAATAATCCAAGAACTTATGGCCATGGTTACGTGATGTTTTTTAATTCAGAATTAAAGGAACTATACCTGATATTATTTTAATCTTTCTAAGAAAAATGGTTTTCTACGTGGTATAGTATGTGGTAA
>JBBBVT010000015.1:24292550-24304417 GCA_037177035.1 Craterocephalus eyresii
CAGTATATGTTATATATATTGGATATATATTTTATTTTTTTTTATTTTTTCTATATTTTTTTTTATATATAAATGTACATATATGTGTACAGTGGTGAAAAAGAAGTTTTTGGACACCCGTGCATTTGGTATTTGAAATAAAATCGAATCCATTCCAGTCCATTTTCTATAGAATAAAAGGATATTCTATATTAAAATTAGTGCATTAAGAATCACTCTTAGGTCTTCAAATGCAGTTTCTTTTTTACAGCCACAGCAAAAATACGCAACAAAACCTGAAAAACACAACAAAATTCTTAAATTTGGTGTCCGAAAACGTTTTTCCACCACTGCGTATATGGTAGAAGCAGTGGTTACGCAACCTGCTTACCAACACAGTGGACAATGATGGCATCTCCCTGAGGGGCATGCGGGTGAGTGACATCTCCCAGTACATAGTGGATATCTGTAGAGCTAGACTCTGTAGAGCACGTGCTGCTGTCATCCTCCTCCTCTTCTTCGCTGTCCACAGACTGCAGGCAACGCGACTTGTAGCCGGAGGACTCCCACCATGCCATTCTGCACCATAAAGAGTGGGCATCAAACATAAAATATCAACCTTAGTTTATCTAAAATAAAGAAGATCGATCACTGAGTGATTTTTACTTTTTCTTGTATTTCTGCTCCTGCTGCTTCTTCTTCATGTCCTCTTGCATTTTGGCTCTCTTGGCTGCAGCTTCCTCCCTCCTTTGTCTCCTGAGCTCCAGCTCTTCCTCACTGAGAGCTTTTCTCTTCCTTGCTGGGACTCCAAGCGCCAGTGAGAGAGAAAGCTAGAAACAAGAGAAAAATAAGACATTTTCTGCCACATTGCTCTTTATAAACAGAAAAGTACTCACTGCATTTTATTATTATTTTTTGCCTATTTTGTTGTCTGATAACCTGGAAATTAAGAATGAGTGCAAAACTGTTCATACAACTTTAAAATACTGTATACTTTCTGAGCTATAAAATGTGTTTCACTCATTCTGATGGTGCAGTAGCATTTATTACGTACATTCCTGTAAAGCTAACATCGCTCTGAAATAAAACAAAAGACATTTTCAACTGTGTGCATGATTGAAAGTACTTGCATGATAATAATTTGTATATTTAAATGCTATAAACCAATGCAAGCTCTTTGTACATAAATAATTTGGTGGCATATTTATTTTTAAAGCCTATGAAACATCTCCCAGTTTTAATTAAAAGCTTCAGATACTTACTCCAGCTTTGTGGCGCAGAGCTCTTCCCTCCACGGCTGCTTTCTGCAAATCGGCCAGCTGCTCCTCCAGCAAGCGATCGAAGCTCTTCTGGTCATCAGAACTTGGGTCCTTGCTGTAGTCTTTCCCCTCAAAGAAGTACATGTGGTCTAAAAGACGGACAGAATGATGGTGAATCTCACTGAGCCGTTAAATACGGAGCTCACCGGCTGTTTCCTCCCAAAAATCTGTCTGAAACTTTGTTTTATTAACATTTAATGACAACATGAGAAGCATAGAAAATAATAATAATAGAGATAAAACTAAATTAACATGAATTGATATTTTTGTCCATTTATTCCCACACTTTTCTTGTTTTGTTGTGTACTAACTTATTAATTAATTTTCCAATTATTTTAATTTAAAGTGGGAGTACGTGTAAGTTTAATTTTGTATCAGACTCTGTAACAACTTGTCTCAAGATGAAAGGGGAGAGAAAAATGAAACTTTAACCTTTTGCTGGAAGTGGAAAGTATAATAAATAAATAAACTGTGATCCCATCGGCTGTTATGACAAATCGCTGCACATCTGAGATGTTAAAGCAACTCCAACATACTCTGTCCTTCAATTTCAAGTCCATTCTCGTCCTCTTCATCCTCATCCTCCTCTCTGAGTGGAGTGAAGTCCTCATCCACCCACCGGCCGCCATGCGACAGGCCAAGGATCTTCTCCAGCTTTACGTCCTGCACAGAGCTCTCATCTGAGGACAGAAGCTTATCTATCCCGAATTTCAGGATCTCACTCAGCTGTGTGGGACAGACAAAAGAGCGGACAAGAGAAGTGATGAAGACAATTTGAGAGCGACGTTGTTGATTTAAAGGCTCACAAACCTTCAGTCCTGCAGCGGCGGACTGGGCCTGGTCCAGTAAAGAGAAGCGACCTTCTTCAATGACGGCGTTGGTGAGCTGCAGCTTCGATACAGCCCGAGAGTACATGATCTCCTCCACGGTGTCTCTGGCCAGGAGCCGGATCACTTTCACAGGCCTGTGATGTGTCACAATCACAGTTAAAGAGCTCTTTATTTAACTACTATAAAGAAAAGGCATTGGAGACAGACCGTTTGCAAACTGAAGGATGAAAGCAGCAAAGGTGAGCTCCAGTTCTCACCACACTCCAGGTTTACAATACACTGTCATTTACTGCTGAAAAAATATTTATATATGTACATGCATACATTGTCGATTTTAATAACAAAACTTTCTTTTATGATAAACAGCAAAATAAAAACGATTCGTCCACATTTTTCATAGAATATCCATATGATAAAAATCTGAAGAGCATATTTAATGAATGATTTTGAATAAAATATAAAAATACATTAAATAAATTAAATGTGAATTATGGTTAAGAAATTTTAAAAAGCATCACTGTCTATGGAAGTAAATCACTGCATGCAAAAAGCATGTGTCGCTGTTGAAATGAAAGGGTTAAAGCTTTCCTGTCTTTGGATGATAAAGGTGCACAAAAAAAAACATTAAATTAACTAAAGCAGTTTCAGATTTTAGATTCCTTACCACGATGGTGCAGTTTAAAAACTATTTTATTCAGATTTTTGCTATTTGTTGCTGCATTTTACAACTTTTTAATACTTTTTTGCACCATCTGTAATGCTTCTATGTTTTATGTAAACCACTTTGAATTGTTTTATCCAGGAAATATCCTAAACAGATAAACCTGCTTTGCCTTATTCACTGTGTATGCTGACTTTAACCAGTTAACATGTGTTAGTGATGTGTTGGGTTGGGTCAGAGTAAAATTTCAATACCACAGTGATCAACATCAATAGGAAGACCAAAAGAAGGTATTTCTCACTAATATTTGAATACTTCTTTTCTTAATTTTGTTTCTTAAGTTGTACTTTTCGGAAAAACTCTCCATGCGATTCATGAATATCTTTGCACCTTCGTTTTTAGATAAGTAATCCATCCACAAGTTAACAGGATGTGCCAGCTGGCTCTACTTTTCTGATCAACACCTGATAACGTCCATAAAAAGGTCCTGCCTGACGGGCTGTATGCAAACAAATAGGGGTGAGATATATGAGGAAAAAGAACAAACATGATGACAAAAAATGAATGAATATAAAATAGAAATAATAAAGTAATTCAGATCATGTAAAGGCCGATTTATGTGTAAACGGTGAGGCTGTTCTGATGCATGTGTGAAGTCTATCGCACACAAAGAGAATTAAATCCAAAGATACTTCAATGAAAAATACTAAACTTTTCACCTGAGGGAGAATATAAAGAAGGAAAAAAACAGCTGTCACTGAAACTAGCTGAAACTGATAAAAGTAATTATATATAACAATCATGACATTGTTTTTTTTTGTGGTTCAATATAAATCTTTTTCAAACAAGCAAAAAATATGAGAGAAAAATATACGATATGTCACACATAAGTTAATATTTAGCTGAACAATCGTTTGAGGCGATCAATGCAATCAGGTGTTTTGTGTAACTCTCTGATTTCTACACCTATCCACAGGTATTCTGGCCCACTGCTCATCATCAAAGAGCTCTCATTGTTCCAGGACTGTATTGTTTGTTTTTTTATTAAATTATTTTTTCAACTTAATTAAATTTAAAAAAAATTACATTTATTATTACTATTTTCTTTCTCCAGTTATTTGAATTATTATAAAGAATTTTGCCTTTTTTTAATGGAAGCGAATTAATAATTCTTCAGACTAGTGCAAATGTTGCTAGTGTATTTGTGGCTTGGGGGACTTGATGGTTACAGATGGGTTTGATTCTATGATAATGTTGAGAAGACAATCTGCAGCATATTTCATTTTTACTTTGAAATAAAATGCTTTGTAAATGACCAAAACCTAATTAAGAAAATATGATAAAATACAAAAAAACAGTACATACACACTTTGTCAGAAAGTTTTGTTTTTATCACAGAGAAAAATACATGATACGAAGATTTTCGTAATGCCACAGTCTTTTTAAAAAGTTCGTAAGTAGGACTTCAATACAAATTTGTCCGATGAACATGAGACCCCAACAAACTGATGATGCTACATGTGAGGGTCACAGCAGCCGGTTTGAGAATAAATTCATAATTTAAGATCCCCTTTAACCCACGCACCACAGTTGTAAACATTTCAATCTGGTTTCCTACAGAACAATAAGCCTAAACACTAAACCAGGTGAGGCACGGCAACAAGCCGTGGCACACAAAGATCGCGTGATCGCAGTCTGTGGATCTCTTTAAAGATTGTGTTTAGCCTAAACCAAAACCGATAAATGGGCCATGGGTGGAGCCCGGCGTTTACCAAGATTATAACTGATCATCATCTGGCTCCCGTGTCACGGACAGTGTCCGTATCGGCTCTGAGAACGTAATCACAGGAAAAGTTTAAAAGATATCTTCCTCTGAGAAACCATGAACTGGTAAACTGGACAGCAGGGTAAAGGAGACTCTGTCATCAAAGCAAAACACGGCTTCTTTGAAGAATCTAGATGAGGAAACATGATCTGGTCTGGTGAGCAGCAAAGCAGGAAACATAGTAAGAAAAGAAAAACTGAAAGCAGAGGATGTTTTGACTCTACTGAAAGAGTTTTAACAAGTCAACATGCAGACCTGAGTGACATCTAGTGGTGAAAAGCTGAATTTTAACCAAATGAATACCTCTAGATCTGGGACCATTAACTTCTAAGCTGCGGTGGCCTCCAGGTTCCACATATATCCCTGCTGCTGAAACACCTGAATGAAAGGAGTTCTGCAGCAGCCTCTGAAGGTTGCACTATGACTGACAGTTAATTTAGCATCTCTTGCATCCAGTCTCTCCTCTGAGCTCTTTCCTACCAGTAAAAGTCAGTGTCCTGTTCACCCGTCTTGTCTGTTATGGGGCTACAAACAAAGACGTCGCTCCTCTTCTATCATTTTCTAAGGAGCCTGCACGATGCTGTGAAAATCTCCTGCCCTCCTCAGCCCAGCGAAATTCCTGTGAGATTTAAAGCTCGTTCGTGTAGACGAGCACGCAGGATGTGACGCGACACAAGAAAATGGAGAATTCTTCAACTTTTGTCACTGGTTCTTCAACCAGTCAGAGAGGGTTTCAGTGACTGGGCGCAGAGATGAGAGCAGATTAAACATTTTTACTGTGGAGGTTCAGATTATTTTACCTGAGCCCAACTTTCCCAAACTTTTATTCCTAAATGATTTTATCATAATTTTCTAACCCGCTTCCTCCAGTTCAGGGTGGAGAAGCTGCAGCGTATCATTGTAACATTATACTGGGTGCTGAGCTCTATAATGACTGGGATTTGGGATTTTTTTGTTTGTTTTTTTGTAGTTTCAGAGTCAACAGCAAGATTTCAAACAAAATCTTCTGACTTTTCATCCATGATGCCTCATCTGTCAAAGACTGCTTTGAAAATGTCCAAATTCCTCCCGTTTTCTAACCAATCATATTGGAGACGAGCTATCTGAGAGGGCGATTTAGGACACTGTCGTTAATTATTCCTCGTGTTTCTGGTTTCTGGGTTGCAATGCACTTCGCTTGCCGTCTGTCGAATCCATTGCTCTGTCCCTTTCCTCTTCTTCCTCTCTTAATATCTTTTTGTGTTTCTCTGATCAACCAGCCGCGGCACCTTTTAAAAACAGCCAGCATGTTGTTATCCAGCTGCTAGCGAAGTGCTGTTATTAAGTGAAGCAACATCATGGAAAGGAATGTTGTGAAATGCAGTTTCTCTGGCTTAGAGCGCCGGCAGCTACAGGAACGCGCATAATAAATACCACTGCGCCTTCAAAACAAGTCAGGAGCAACTATTTATAAAGTCAGAAAATCACATAGTGCTACTTTAATGATCCAATAATTTAAGCAAAGTGTGTCGAAGCAGGGAAAAACATCTAAAACCTGCAGCAGAACGGCCCAAACAGGTCTAGACTGGCTGATCCCTGCTCTTAAAGGCCCATTATATAACTTTCTTATAACGTAAATCTCCACTTTCTGATTCGATGACATCGAATCTGTGCACTTCTTAACCTGTGCGCCTTCAGCCCAGCAGCGCTGCGCGGCTGCAAAACCACGTAAAGGGGTTTTGCAGCCGCATATATTTATATATTTATTTATTTATAAAAAAATATATACAGTATATAGGGGGTGCAACAATACACAAAATTTACAGATAGTTCGGTTTAATATTTCAGTATCATGGATCGACATTTTTTCAATACAAAAAATGAACTTTTATGCTTTTTTTTACTTTTATTTTTTTTATTAATTACAAATATTTGTTTAAAGGAGCTAAAAGTGAAAGTACATTGTTTTCACACTGAATGAATTAAAAAATATCTGTGTGTGTATTTTCATCTGGAGTATACACAGCGTCACGCAGCGCCTCTGTGTGTTGATCTCCAGCTCTGTGTTTACAAGCCGGCTCTACAGTACGCCACCTAGTAGTGAAAATATTTGCTTTTACATCTTTTAAATACTGGAGTACAGTTTCTTAATCAAGTGTTGTTATCTCTCTAAATAATGGATGGTCATTGTAATAAAAACAATGACAAAAAATGTTCTGTTAACACGACCCCTGCATGAATGCATGCTGGAGGCGCTCTGTGTATTCGCTATTTCTGTCCAATCAATTATACCTTTAGTTGTACCAGGCATGTAAAATGAACAATAACATGAAAAAACAAAGTGATCTAATAAATTCATCACTGACTGTATACATAAATTATGTATGTGCTAATTATCAAATGCCTGCAAAACCATCTACAGCTCATTTAAAGATATGTTTAAATAACATGAAAGGGTCTGGTTTAATGTGATGACAATGAGCAGCGGGCAGGTTTCCAGGGTGGGACGAGGTTAAATCCGGGCCTTAGCCTAGCCTGCAGCAGTTTAGCTCCACAGAACAAATCTCCAAGGTAACCCGCACTTTTTCAGCAGGACCCGAAATTCAAGAAACAGAATGAGGAACAGCCTCCAGGAACTGTCTGGATCCTGGAGATTTTTTTTTAGGGAGATGTGGATAATTTTGTCATTAGAACTTGTTGCTAAAGAATGATGCTCATAATTACAGGCAAAAACAAACGACAGCAGGCTTGTGCAGGTCTGCGTCTCTGGCGGTTTCTAGTTTTACTGTTAAATTGTCAATATTACCTTTAAAGACACTGTTGTTACAGCATTACCTTCTTAAATTGCAACTTTTTAATGTTCTTTGGGAGCTTTTACTGCTACTTACTTCACTATTTATGATTTTCAGTAAGTAAACAGGGGAAATATGATTTAATGTAGTTCCATTACAGAAGATTAAACTGTGCTAAAGCCTGCTACAGTATATTACCTATTACATGATTACACTTACAGCTAATACAGGACATACATATTTACATAGGGTTTAGAAGCATAGCGCCTTCTGACCATGGAAAATAAAACACCACTTTCACACAATAACACCCATACATGCACTTCAGTAGTAGTCATATATACAGAGTCTACATATCAGATTTCCTATGAATTCCATAATTCATCATTCTTCTGCTATACAGTGAAACTTAACTGAAAAGCGCTTTAATTATTATGTTATTTAATGCAATTCAAGTTATCTGTTTTCATCTGACGCCAGCAGGACAGACTGAGCAGCTCTGAGCCAAACGAGCTCCTTGATTATCTACTTAAGCTGTTTTGGTCTTGTCTTTGCTATTCCTGTTTTCTTTTCACTTTTTTTGGTCACTGCCAGATAGAAAACTTGCTCTGTCCTCTTTGTTTACATCAGACAGAGAAGTGTCAGCAGGCTACTGCCATTGCAAACGTGTTGTCACTGCTCTGTCGGTTCATTGCTGGTCGGCCCTCAGAGGGTTCCTGTGGGCGCCGGGCCTCTGCCTGGTTTGCCTGTTGGCGAGCGCCGCCTGTTCACGCTCAACGCCACTTAAGTTATTAATCTTATTTAAACAACACTATAACATTTCTGACTCTACCTGGGTGCATGTTTACGATTCTCTGCCAAGAAACACAGACGTGTGGACGGGCGCACACTCCCACCAGCACACAGACGTGTGGTGTCATGACATCAAACATATCTGCGTGATGTTAAACGTGTAAAATGGTGCCATTTCGCTTGGGTCGGTATATCTGGGCAAAACTGACACACTATAGTCAATGTTTACCTCTCTATATGTGCGTTTTAGCACAAAGCCTGCCTCAAGTTGTGAAAACAACACAAAGGCAAACTGTAGAAATTAGAAATTGGCGTCCTATAGATCCCTCAAAATGTTATACACTGCAACAGGTAGTCTACTTTTTTTTAGGATATCTGACAGGGTTAATACATTAAAAAAATATATTATTTAAAAATAAAACCACTGCCATGTCTTTAGGTCTTCTAGCAGCTTTACTGACATCGATGTTTTAATGCAAACAGGAAATTCTCTTTCACACCTAACTACTGATAACTGCTGGCAAGTGCAGATAACTGGAAGCCTCGGGTTATTCATGAAACTTCCACTGCAGCAGACATTAAGGGGTTTTAAGTGTTTTTCTCCATGTTGAGAAAAACAGGATGCCCTTTCGCTAATATCTACAGGTACTAATCGGAAAATTACAATATGCTGGAAAAGTTGTTTTATTCACGCAATTCAACATAAAAGGTGAAACCAAAACATTTTATGTACGACATACAAATAAAAGATTTTACTTTCAGAGACATTTTTGTATTTAAAATCCATTTCTTATTGATTACAAGCGATAACTTTCTAAGTTTTTTAATTTGAAGTTTTCTGAGGCTGCAAATACTAATCAACAAAATCTAAACAAATAAAAGCTGACGTATGCTGATTTGCAAACTATTTGTCTTTATATGTACAATTAATCTCTGAAGTTAAGTTACAGAAATGGAGCACTTTTTCAGGATATTCTAATTTTCCGAGCCGTTCCTGTAGATAAACTAAAATTCTGTGATGTGTCTTTAAACGAGGCCTCACCTGTTCTGACCAATCCGATGGCAGCGAGCCGCAGCCTGCAGGTCGTTCTGAGGGTTGAAGTCAGTGTCCACAAAGATGACCGTGTCGGCAGCTGTGAGGTTCATGCCCACTCCCCCTGAGAATCAATCAATCAAAGATAAAAACATAAGATAATGAAATAATAAAAACAGTAAGCAACCACAGGAAAAATAAACAATACATCTCTGGATTTAAAGGCCAAAGTAAAAAGATGAATTTTCAACAAAGATAACATTTACAGATCCAGCAGACCTTACAAGACTGCACCTGAAAACAGCTCCTGTCTCATTAGTGGACGAATAGTGGATATGAAAAGTTTACACGGCCCTGTCATGGTGAAAGGAGATCACACTGCAGGGGATAAACCGTGGAACACACAGACCTTAACAATCATGAAAACAAAGTAATTGGACTGAAGTGCAAAGCCTTTTAAAAACATCCAAGCCGCCTATAAAACATCCAAGCCGCCTATAAATGCTTTTAGTCTCCCAAACGCATGAGAATTACTGGATTGGGTTTTTTATTAGAACCTTTCTGATCCGAACCTCAACTTCACGTTTTCTGTTTAAACACGGGGATAGTTTTTAATTAATTTTAATATTTGCACTAAGGAGTAATTTTATTTTATTTTAGATATCTGAATGGCACAGCTGTAAACGTGTTTACAAATGCTGTTAAATCAGATGTGAGCTTTAAATTTTAATGAAGCCACAGGAGTTAAATTACTTCAGTTATCGCCTATTTTCCTTCTTCCTTTCAGGGAAGTTGTTACACAGTGAGCATGATGTTTTTAGAAATTAGTATCAAGCAAATTACATCCAAGTATTACTAAGTCATAACTTTTAGAGTGACAAAATGAATCGGATCGGTGTCGGATCGAGGCTGCAGTTTCGGAATTGGTATTAGATGTGAAAGTGATCTTGAGCCATCCCTACTTATTTTTCTATGAAGGTTTGAACTTTGTGAGTGTAAACAAGAGAGAAAAGAGTGAAAATATTAATGCCTGTCTGAGAAAAGTGTATAAAGTGTGTAGTGAGGGGTTTTACAGCCTTAAAACATCTCTAAAAATTGCAAAAAATAAAGCTTACTACTTCACAGATTTCGTCTATTGCGGGTTATTTTTAGAACGTAACTCCCGTGATTAAGGAGGGACCGCTGTAGTTCAGATTATTATTACGATTTATTACGGTTTCATTACAACATCTTATCAGGGGTGTGAAAACTATCTAGATATTATACATATCAGAGGAAGCGATGCGCTCTGACTGGAAGCAACTGTGCATAATCAAACCGCTTGCCTTGTTTACACCTTGGTTTTATCTAATCTCCTTTTGCTCCATCTACTTTTATCTCTGTGAAACCTGATGCAGCTCGGTGTGCTGACTCAGACCATGTTGGAAAGGAAACTCATCAAACGCACATCCTCACCGTTTTCCAGCGATTCATACTAAAAAGCAATGATACCGGAGTTTTCGGTTACCTGCTTTAGTGCTGAGAAGAAAAACGAAGACGTCTTTGCTGCTGAAGTTCTTCACCGCTAGATTTCTCTCCTCTCCTCGGACTGACCCGTCCAAACGTTCGTAACTGTATCCTGAACAGGAAAGATCGGTTTAGTGTTTACTAAGAGTCTAAATACGAGAGGTTAAGCTTCATTACTGCGGCGTAAAGTCACCTCTATACTCCATGTAGTCCTGGAGGATATCCAGCATCCTCGTCATCTGGGAGAACAGCAGGACCCGGTGGCCCCTTCACTCACACAGAAACAACATGTCAGACTTAACCTGAAGGAAAGGATTTTCAGCCTTACAACTGTATACTTTTAGAAGCTGAAAGTAAAGCACAGGGTTTGTTATTATGTTTACAAAAGAAGAAATTCCACCGATTCTAATCACACATAAACATTTTAGTTAACTGAGCTGAACTGCTGGGACAAGTCTAAATATTGTGCTGGTTTTCAGCTATTTAGATTGGAAAACATAAGAATATTAGTTTTTCTCTTCTGGTTTGGCTCATTTCTTGAAACCAAGTTTACATTCTCAAAACTCAAAACTCATTTGGCAAAACAGTCTTCCAGTTCAGCACAGCCCCATGGCTGAGTTGAAAAAAGCTAATCTTTCTCCCAAAACTGTTCACTCATGCTTCAGAACTGAGCTGCTTTCCCACTTAAACCACCAGAGCCACCAACATGGAAAGATCCTCCTCAGTTACTTTGTCTCATTTTCTGGCACTTTATCCAAAATAACCCGGATGATTCAGCGCAATACCACGGCACATTTGCAGAAGCTCATATCTCTCCCAAAACTCTTCAGTCATGTGGCAAAATGAAATTTCTTTCTCATACAATTTTTCAGAGCGCCCAAAATTGCATCATCCCTTTGGCTTTGTGTCGGCATTGCAAACTGTTTAGATGTTTTGTCACTACGGCAGAGAACCACTGATCCCTAATTCCTAATGTCCACCTCTCAGTATTACCCTGGTCTTTCACTGACAATGGAAACACTGAACAAAGAAAAACAAAGAAAAAGGATTTTTTCTTTGTTGAAAAGAACAAAGAAAAAAAATAGATAGATAAGATAAGATAAGATAGATAAGATAGATAAGATAAGATAAGATAGATAAGATAAGATAAG
>JBBBVT010000015.1:24314724-24332002 GCA_037177035.1 Craterocephalus eyresii
TCCAGAATCTTCCTGCACACCCCAGATGTGAACCAATAAAATGCTGCACCCGTCAGAAGCTCTCTTCTCTCCTTATTAATGCCAAGGGCTGTAACAGTCCATGTACTATTGTTGGAGATAAATGCAGAAGAGTAATTCACATTTTTCATGAGGTACGATGCTGCTATCAGCTGTAACTAGATCCAACAGGACAGGCAAATAGCACTTCAATGGTAACGGCACTTCATTGTTAAAAACGGCCATTTCTTTTCTGTGGATGTTGTAAAACAGCTTATGCTGCTTAGAAACACAGTTATCAGGTCTGTCATAGTCACTTTGCTGGTTTAAAACAGTTGCCCCTGAGAAATGTTGTTAATGTGGAAGCTGCTTTATTGTTTTTCCATGTTGTGAACTAAAATGCTCTCAACTGGGGCGTGACATCATTCCCCAGTTCCGACTTCCCAGCTCCGAGGTAAATTGGACGCAGCACAAGCAACCACTGAGGCACCTGTGTTTGACGTCACCAAAAGTTACCTACCCTTGTAAAGCTGCAGATCACCATTACACAAAGTTGAGTGGACGTGATGTTTACACTTGCCATTCGTTTATAAAATGTAGGTGAAATGAGGGAGTTTCAGATAAAGTCTAATTTAGGGGCTTCGATTTTTGGCCCCGTCTGCTTCGATGGCATGCGTGAAAGCTCCATCGGATGGATCTAAATTACACGAAAATGTCTCCCAGCTCCACAAAAATTGTATGGGTGAGTCTATGACCGTATTTAATCCCAAAAATAAGGCCCAGCTTAAAAAAAGGAATTTATCCTTTAACAAAAGAGCACCTAGAAAGGTTCTTTCTCATCCATTTATCAAAAAAGAACCACTCCGTTTTGCTTTTTCTTGCTGCATTTAAATGATGGAGACCGAACTGTATCTTGGAAAATTTGGGAAACAAGAATATGATTAATCTTTATCTTTGAAGTCAAAATATTAAAACTTTTGCCTTATAATTTTCTTCATGTTTTAAATATGTGACATCATTTTTGTTAACTTGTATCCGTTTCCATTCCTCAGCATGTAACCCTGGCTTAGCGTTGTGGTGCTTTTTGACCCCTCTGTCATCTCCATCCTCAGTTAGTGCAGCTATCTGTTCTGGTGGAAGTTTTCCTCCCTGTTTAACGGGCGTTTCTTTTCGCTTCACTACCCCCCCCAATCTGATATGGAGGACTGAAACTGCCAAAATTAAAAATGCTCTCAGGGATTTAAAAAATGGCTGAAAAGTTATGTTTATTAAACCATTTTTATATATCTGTATTTATTTTTCAGCCCTCCACTTGGTGCAACTCATGATGGGAAATTGAACTGGAAAAGATTCTCTACAATCTGTTGGTTTTGTTGAAAAAGAAATGACATTTTGTTAACTGTTTATATGAACCATTATAAATTGAACTACTGTAGATCACATTATTGGTTTTAATTGGTTTATAAATTGACTGAAATTGCACTGAACTGAACTGTGTCTGCATTGTGCCTTGAAATGATTTGATCCACTCTAATAGATGAAAATAATAATAATGTCATTCAATTTACAAAAGCTTTAACAGTTTTAATTTATTACAGATATTTACACGTTATAAACAAAAGCCATGATTATTAAGTCTTACTTAAAATCAATTAATAGATGCATCAAGAATCAATCAGTTCCATTAACGTTGCAAAAAAGAAAATCTTCAGAATAAAATGTGCCTTTTTCACCATTTAGAAGAGCTGTGCAACAGAAAGCAGGTTGTTTCAGTAACTTCAATAAGAGACCTGCCCATTTTTTAGACCACTTCATTCAACCTGAGTCGTCACCCCAAAATCCAAGCTCACTTCATGCACATAGCCACCATCCTCAGGATCGCCTCCCTGGAAAGTAATTCACGGGTCAGATATGCAGTCTTTGAATGACGCTTCAATACCAAACATTTGAACAGATAAATAGAATAAATGTTGCTAAAAAGACCAACCTCACACACGGGATGTATGACAGACTGTACCTGCAAACAAAATCACATGTCACACAAACCCAGAAACATTCGACACAAAGCAATACAACATAGAGGAGGAATACGGACTCACCAGGAAAACGACAAGATTTGCAAAATGCAAAACAATAAAGCAAGGCCAAAGTTTTTCCACTGAAAATGGGAAAAAGGAAACATTAGGCAAACAACAATCGGTGATGCAAATCACCAATCAGTTGTTAGAAGAGATCATAACGTTTCACTCACCCAGAAAGCTGCGCACAGAGTCAACACGAGGCAAGTCTGGAGAAATGAATGAAGTATATGATTAACAAGAAAAACACCTTTTTCCCAATTTTTGCGCTTCTTTCTCTGAATTTCAACAAAGCTAAAAATGTGTTTTACTGATAAGTGAAACACATTGGCCAGGGCAGTACTATGGGCATGATCAATATACCCCGGATATCTCCGTTACCTGCGCTGACTTCCCCAGACATTCAGGGTCCAAATAAGCCTTATTACTACGAAGCTGGTTATCAGCTCAATAAATCAAGCCGTTTTTTCCCGTCTTGATATGAGTGTGCTCATATTCTAAGTGTGGCGTCTGCAGCATCTGACCAGTTAATCTGGAGAAGCCCTGCAGAGCAACTAGCATCTCCACAGAGGAGCATGTGCAAAATTTGTCAGATTGATTTCATGGAACAATATAAACGAACAGTGCAGACATTCTGGGCTGAGCTTCCTCACCTTCCTTTATATTGACCATCTGTCTTTCAAAACTCCGTCAAAACTTATGGACGGATTTGTATTATACTTTCAGGAAATATCAGAAATGGAAAAAACATGTGATCAGAATTTTTGGGGCGTTTCATTTTTAGAGGGTGATTTTTTTCCTCTTTTTAAGCATTGTTTAAGGAGCTGGGGGTAATTTTTAACTAAAAAACAATGCTAATAATAATTTTCAAAAAGGAAAAATAAGGTTTGGCAGAGGTGTGCGCCCTGTGTATTTACTTTCCAGTGTGTTGGTATATTAATTTTCTTTGAGGGCACGAATAGTTGTGCGTTCCATAAGTTACACATTGGTTCAGATGCAACTCCAGAACAAGAACATATTTCAAAGAATCAGTGCCGAGGCTTTTTTATCGGTTTGCATCTATCTCTAAAAAATTTTTCCAGTCTTATTATGGACGATAAAAGCAATACCAGATTCATTTTCATTTGCATTTCTGTAACTTAACTTCACAGGTCAAATGTATGTATATGTGCATTTTATTTGTGAAGTTTAGTTACAGAAATGGGTGGACTTATTCAGTATACTCTAATTGTCTTATTAGTACCTGTAACTTAACTTCAAAGATTAAATGTACACATATAGTAACCAAATAAATATATTTCTGCTTTCATTTGTTTATATTTTGCTGATAAGTATTTGCAGCTTCAGAAAACCCCAAATTAAAAAAACTCTTCCATTTACACTCAATTTGTGGAAGCAGTAAGAATGAATTTAGTTTTTCCACACTTTATGACTAAATTGTGGTTTAGTTTTTATTAAACAACAATAATGTAAATAATGATTAAAAGCAATTTTCTTATATTAGCCTACTTATATCCTGACTATGTCTGTCATTCTTATGAAATATAATTTAATTTATTTTGTTGAAACTGTGCACATAAATATGACATAAGCAACGCATTTTCTTTCTAACTTACTTCACAATATATATGATACATTTCCCTCACAATTAGGAAAAATGCTAATGTAAAATAAATTGGGTAAATAACCAACAGATACAAAAAGTTCCTTCTGTCTTGAGTGCAATCCCTTTCACTGAGGAAAAATGACAGGGAAACATTAGATTTTTCCTTCACTTACAATCATAATCGTGGTGGCCAAGGCTCTGGTTTTGTCACACATCCTCTTCAACTGCTTCAATGGTCCCATCAGAAACATTGTGCTACAGAACAAAATATCAAATATTCAAAATGTGTCCATTAAATCCCTCTCATAAGTCTTCATCCACAGTATTTTTACTACACATGTCTATTTTTAGTATTGGCTCCCTCTCAAACTAGTTCAATGAGACTTTTTGTTAATTTTCCCATCACCGTAGACACTTACCTGCCAAGAGCACAGATGTTTCCAAACGTGTAAAAGACGATGAAGAGAGTGAGGCCGATCTTGGGGAGAAATAAACAACAAATTCCCTGCAAAACAAGCAAAACAGACCAGCATGCAGCATAACTAATGAGTGGATGAATGGAGGGATGGATCTTCAACATTCCTCAGAGCAGGAAGAACCTGTAAGGCCACATCTAGGCTCTTCTTGCACTCTTCCTTAAAATGGAAGGCAAAAAACTATTATTGTGTTGAAATTATCTTAATATAATTACCAAAATTGTGCACGCGGCTCCCACCACGAAACAGGCAATGAACCCCTTCAAGCGTGCGCCCCATCCTAAAGTGGAGGCTTCATTCACACTCTGCAGTAATTTTTAAAAAACAAAAACATTTATATGATCGGTTAGTGACTCAGCTGAAGTCACTGTGAAGGTGGTGAAGTTGTTTTGTATTTCCATTTTTACCTCTAAAACGGTTCGGTCTTCTCTCCGCGCCTCCTCTCCACTCAAAACCGATTTTAATTTATCCATAGTAGCCCTGAGATGTCACCCAGCCACGGGGAACTTATCTGGTTATTTCCTTGACAGAGAAACTGCAGAGTTTCCTCAAATCTTCGCGGATGGAAAACAGCGTGACATTGCTCCAGAGGAGGGAGCCGGAGGAGCTGTCAGTGTGTCTCACCTGGTCAGGTGTGCGATTGTCTGTTAGACACGCCTGAGCGGAGCACTAAAGACTGAAGAGGTCTCACTCTGATTTTTTTTGTTTTCTCTTTAGTTTTTAAAAAATAGATATATTCACGCGGAAAACATAGGCTACTCCGTCACATATAACATAGCCTATTCTAACTATCATAGAATTGCAGAACCTGACGAAAAACTTAAAGATAAATTAAGACGATTAAGAAAAAACATAAGAACGATTCAAATAAAATAGTGATAGGCTTCTTATCAAATTTCTGATGACGTCCCCAGAAAATGTAATCAAAATCCGTCTAAAACTTTCAGTTATTTTGCTAACAGACAGACAAATGTACACCGTTGAAAATACACTTTCTGCTTTGGTGTAGCCTATAGGAAATAACACAAATAATCAATGTGAAAATGTTTTAAATCTCTGTACACATGCTTTTAAAACCCTGCAATAAATCAGCTTTTTAACAGCTTATAATGACATCTTATTATTCACATATTGGAGTAACTTAGTTTATCTACTTTTTGATTTACCTGCTGTTTTTAATTTGATAAAATTGTATTAGATCAATGGATCATGTAGAAATTTGCATGGCAATCAGGGGAAGAGCTCTGCCAAAGATTAGATCTTGCCCGGCTGATTGAACTTTCTCATGCCAACCTCGGTGATGCTGCATTTTTCTTATATGGGATCCCACAAGGTTAATTTCTGGGGCCTCTTCTTTTACACCACTTGTTGTTTTGTACTTAGAAAATATTTTAATAATTCTATTGCAGATATGCCTCGTAAAACAGCAGCTTGTCTCTTTACCTTTTAAATTTCAAGAAAGGCAAAATAAAGTAATGATTGTTTGTGGTCCCTTACAGATCTTGCTTCTTTGGCTCAGTACACCAAACCAGCCTGAACGACTTTCCTCTACATCAGTTATAACGGGCATCTTCATAGTAAGGCAAGGCAAGGCAAGTTTATTTATATAGCGCTTTTCAGGTCCAAGAGAATTCAAAGCGCTTGAATTGTAATTAGATATATTTTAAAAATCTGCCTGTTTTCTTTACCTCCTTGTCTCTGTAAACATGTTTTCATGAGTGTTTATGAATCAGATTAATTTGTTACTCTGTAATTCTTTTAATTTATTGAATTTTTATATTGTTATTTATCTATTCGTTTGTACTTTGGTCTTCTGTATTTGCTTTATAAATGAAGTTCTGTGTTTGTAAACCTAAGCTCACTGATAGTTTAATTTACAACAAATCTGTTTTAACTGACACATTTTTTTCTATATTCATTTGTAAGTATGGTGGTTGTTAGAAACGTGACTGAAAAGACTTTGTTTAATTCATGGTCACTCAAAGCATTTCCAGATTATTACCATTTCGTTTTTTTTTTCAAATCCTGATTTTACAACTGTAGCATTTTTTTTTTTTGACAAAATCACCACCCAACTTACTTTAAGACAACAACGTGTGCATAGAATTTAACAAACATGTATCACTGAAACATGAGGCGTGTTTTCAGATTTTAGGACAGAGTGTGATATCTTCTTCATTATAAAAGATCTTTGCTCACCGCCGTTCTGAAGGTCCTGTCAGTTTAATTAAATTACTTTTCTTTCCTCGTGAATACAGTATGAGTCACATTTGAAAACAAATATGTATGCAACCCTCAACTTTTTTTATATTCATTAACACAGTTTAAATGTGGTCAATATTAGCTTTTTACACATATCCTAGGAACTGTAAACGGACGAAACGTCCATTTCAATAAAGCTTATAGTAGAAACAGGTCCAATTCTACACATCTGTTTGCGGCATAAATATGTGGACATGCACCCCACAATCTGCTGGGACTTTCTGCTCCAGCTTTTAATAAATCTTGCACATCTGCTTTGGAGAGATTATAACATCTTCTATGAAGGCAGTTTAACTCTGGGACTGGGGTGGGTTTGGTTTACAAATATTTTTCAAGACCAGATTTTTATGAATTCTTATTAGTCTTTGAATAACACCAACCTGTCCCTTACTGATTGAAAAAAGCTTTTCTCTAACTTCACGTTTCAGTTAACTGTCAGAGAGTTCACATACATAAGCATAACAAAAGATATTTTTTCAGATAAGAAGTTGCCTCTATTATGCCTTGTTTGAATGTTAATTTTTGTCTTTATTAAAGGAAGGATTGTTTATAAAAACAAAAAATAACTTAAAAAAACCATAAAAAGGTCATATTCAAACAAATAGGTAACGCTTAGCAGGTTTAACCTGGGTTTAACAGAGCAACAACGCCCCCGGCTGGGCTTATTATATATTACATGACCTATTAATTAAACTAAACAGGACAGGGTTACGCTTTATCCTTATTTAATGTCAACAAATCGAATTTATACTGATAAAACTTTAAATCCTGACTACTGACTGAAGTTTGACAGCTATTTCAGTATCCATCTCTCATCTTGTCCCGTCTCTGAGCTTTCTCCAGCCAGTAAAACTTACTTTGATGTTAACTCTTGTCTTATCTTATGCCCTGTTACTGTATCTGTTTCCTTGCTTCCCCCAATATTGTTGTTTCTTTAATCAATCATCAATGGTGCATGATAAAAATGGTCGATGTGTTGACATCCAGTTGATGGTGCAACTTGCAGCTGTAAAATGATGCTCAGGGCAGAAAAACAACAACAAAAAATAAATAAATCCCAAAATGCTGTGATGTATAGTTTTTCAGACTGGATGCTGCAGCGTAATAATCGCATCAGGTACATTGTAAATATCTGTGTACCATCAAAACAAGTAAAAAACACAAGGGTTTTAAGGTCAGAAATGTATAAAGTGTTACTTTAAATATCAGTTTGTAGAATGCGACACAGATTGAATAGATTGTTTTTCATTTAAATGTTTGAGTTGAGGAACAAAATCATATTTTGATATTTTGGTTCCTTGTGTTGGTTCAGCATATGACATCAACTGGAGAGTTGGGAGTTCAGCTGTGCAACAGACAAGACTGTAAATGCAACATTACCCGTTTGCAAGAGAACCAAACTATAGAGCAGACGTTTTGATATCTGCAGACAGAACTATGATCCACTAAACAAATATATTGCATAATGATCAAACCTGGGATTTGGGAACTACAGTCTGTTCTGGGCAAGATATTACACAACAACTGAACGTTTACTCAACTTTAATAAACTTATTGTTTGCAATTTGGCTTGGTTCACACATGCAATGCAACTTTTTACACAATGAAAAAACAAATTAAAAAAGCCACACTAGTACGTAAAGACACATTTTCAAGTAATATTCCAATACTGCACTGATGATGATTGCTTTTGGGTCAAAATGGCACCAAACTCCTTTTTTTTTTAAAAAAAAAAGAAAAAAAGCATGTGATCCATTAAAAGCTCACTATCCTGTGCAAATTAATACCATATATACCAGATATGACAGATTATATGTAAATTATGACATTGTTGTAAACTAAATAGCAAGTAAGGCTAAAAGGGATAATAGAGCTGACTAAATAAGGCAGGGGATGTAGGGATATATCTCTGAAGTGAACGATGTTCATATCCCTATCCTGTCTTTGTACAGGCGTCTGGTCATACAGCTGCTGTCGCTGCAGCGTCACGTCCCTGATTTGTCTGTGATTTGAGTCGTTCAGCATACGAGTGTGTCCTCCTCATAGCATCTCATCCTCTGACTCTACATCCCGCTCTCTGGCCTTTAAAAGTCCCATTTCCATAGGAGGAGTCCTTTTCAGTCTGGAGCAGACCACACTTAAGAGAAAGCATAACAAACACCAGTCACACATAACATAAACTGTTTTGCATAAGTTCTCTTAGTGGTACTCAGGTTGTTATCATCGACGAGGAGGAGTTCTGTAAAACTTGCAACATGAATAACAGAGTAGCAGCTACAAGAATGTTCTCACCAGCTGACAGCGTAATACAACACGCCCACGAGGAGCATGGCGAAGGCGAGGTGCCAGGAGTAGCACATGGTAACAAACATCATGTTGTTGTGGTCCTTCGGGTCCCACTCAGAGCCACTGGGAGGGTAGAGCACAAAACCGATCTGCGGCCAAAGAAAGGCAGCATCAGGAGTTTGTCAAAGTACCACTATGAGCATCTGCTCGTGTTCAGGTTTACCTCCCAGAACCAGCTCCCCTGCAGCAGCGTGAGGGTGCAGCGCAGCAGCTCCAGGATGATGTTTCCTCGGTGGAAGACCTCCACGAAGGCAACCAGAGCCCCGCCGAAGACGGCATAGAGAATGAGCTGATGCACGTGGACGTCCAGCATGCTCCTCCCATGCAGATGGTAGAGGAAGATAAATCCTGAAAGGAGCAATAGTTAAATGCATCAAACTGGGAAATAAAGGAAAAGATATTAACAAATGTGATTATTTCTGTAGAATTTTTTAAATCCAAAGTCTAATCTACAAAAGCATTGGGTAAGGCATTATTAATTTTTACAGTTTAATTCATATTTTAAAAGAGTTGGAAGTTCCCACTGATGTTTACTATTGTGGCATAAATTAATCTGAGTTATAGCTGAAGAAAGAATAAAGAGCATTTTCACACTTAACGTGTCCAACCTGACCCAGCACTAACTGCTCGATTCACTTACCATACGATGGTTCTCTGTTAGCGAATTGCGTGTTTTTATTTCTACAAGGGACATGTTGTGTACCCACACACACACGCACACATACACACACAGAAAAAAAAATATCTATAACTTGTTTACATAACTACATCAATGACAAGAAGTCAGCTGTTCATGCTGTACTCTACTCTGTGATTCCTGCTTGTGTTGTTTTCTCAAATGTAAGTCGCTTTGGATAAAAGCCTCTGCTAAATGATGGTAGTAGTAGTAGTAAGGAGTAAAAAGCGGACAGAAGTCTGCAAAAGTCTTTAGCCACCTTTTTTCTTTTAATAATGCCAATAAACTAGATAGTGAGCACAGGAATTTACTAAAACATAGGCAAACTGAAACAGAGTGAATTACAGCATGTCAAGTGTTAACAAAGCGGCAAGAAATGAGAAATCTATGAAGCGCCAAAAATTGCAGTTTCCCCCTCATCCGCTAGGGGCTGACTCCAAAACAGAGCAATTCCCCATGGACCCCCATGTTAAAAAGGCCAACTTTATAGCAAAATTAAACATGTTTACAACCTGGTTCAAGAAACATTTTTATATTTAAAAGCTCAGGTTTACCTTCATAACAACTGTGGAGGGAGTGAATTTATTTACCATTCCTTTAGATGTCATTTAATCTTAAAAATCTTTGGAATTAAGGGCGTGTCCTTTTAATTGACAGGTGCCAGATATCCAGTTAAAGGAGGCAGAGGTAGCACAACCGCTGTTTATGGAGAGTTAACTGTGCCCCCTAGCTTTATCCTGCCTTCTTCCATTAGCTGATTAGCTCCTGTTAGTCCTGGTTTAGCTTTGTTAGCTCATAGCTACAGGCAGCTCAAAGTTTAAAGGGGAAGTTCGGTATTTTTCAACCTGTACCTATGTCTTAGCATGCTATATGATCATTTATTCACCCAGACAGTTGTGGCGCAACTTAGACTATATTGGAAAATATCTATATCCACATGCGATCAGCATACGTATTTCCATATAATGGGGAGGTGCCACTCGCCCTCTAAATAAGGCATTGTCTGCCACAAACTCCTTCATTTTACCAATGTTTTGTTAGCAAATAGTAGTCTGATCCCTCTGTGACCTGCTAGCAGCTTGTAATTCCTTTGTTGTTGTTATTCCGGGGTCCTTTCAAGCCTTTGGCGCTGACCTGCAACAGCGATTAAGTCCATGCTCCATGGAAAAAGGGCGAATTCACTCCGTACTGTAAAACGGTCGGCTACATTTTATTTTTACAACTTGTAAAACACAAACACGGACCACGTTGCTATTCTCTTAGAAAATAGCGAACCGTCCTACAGTACGGAGTGATCTATGAGGGAATTCGCCCTTTAGTCATGGCTTAAAATAAATATTTGGGCTGAACAGCTTTTTGCTACAGCATTTCCGAGCCAAGATCCTTCAGGACTATTTCTCCAGACTGAATGAAGGACTTTCCAAAGATGTTCCTCATTTTCTGCCCAGATTGTCCCACATTCTTTCACTCTGCTGTCACACAGTTTCTGCTGAGAAACTCTACTTCAAATAATAGATGGACTGTACTTTTCTAGTCATGCTGACCTTTCGAAGACCTTTCATTTTTTGACTCTACATAGAACATACAAGTGCAACTAATAGGCACATGCAGGGTTCAGGACACTTCAGGGGAAGGCAGGAATTGAACCACCGACTCTTCCTCCTGAGTTACAGACGTTGACAACTGTTTGTCCAGCATAACTGTGGGAGCTGCCATTTGCTTTATGGCACTGAATCCCATGCCAGCAGCAGGATAACAAGGCAAAATTAAAATGCAAACCAGTCAGTGTTTAAAAAAAAACTAATACAGATCACTAAAATAAAAACTCAAATTCATAGCCACCCTTACATTTAAGCCTTTTTATGTAATGTTCTGTGAAAAATATAATTTCTTTTTTGACACATTCTATTTCTATTTTTTTTATCCACTTTTTCCAGTTCAGTGTTTCCACTTTTCATTTTCTATGAACACATTCCACACAATGTTGAGATGTGCTAAGTTTTCAGCTGATTGCTGGTGTCTGATGTTCCTTGAAAAGAAAACAACCCTGGAACTGTGTCTGGGGGCCTGTGGGCCTAAAAAAAATCTACTGTAAGTTAGCCAGTCATTCAGAAATGCAGAGAATTTTGATTTCAGGCTTTCAACTCAGTTTTTACTGCACATCCAAAGTGGAAAATAAAGGTCTTTTGCTCATGCTTATTGTTTAGCCATTTACAGATATGAACAAAGACCAAAACAACCAAACCTTTTTAACATACGCTGCTAAAAACCTCCACAAAATACAGAGGAGTGGACCAACAGTGAGGCTGGAGACAATGTTTATTGAGCGACCACAGATGAAGTATAATGGGATTTCTTTGTTTAAATGGTGAATCATCTGGGTCCTAACTTGAACTTTTCTGTCTTTGGTGTGGGGTTTTACCAACATGGACATGACTCACTACTATATGCAATAAAAAAGGGACCAGAGAGTCTGTGACCTAACACCAGGCTGCAGTCATTGAATATTTGAGACTAAATTCAGTTTAATCAAAACATAAAGACAACTACACACCAAACCTCTTTGGTGTGTAGTTGTCTAAGTTAAATTACATGTGTGTGTGCTGGTGGGAGTGCTCCATTTCTGTACTGTTGTCTCCCACATGGTCATAATGTGCTCCCCAATTTACATTTGCCTGATATCTCAAAGCTGCGGCACATGTTTTGGAGGTTTTGCCTTCCTGTTAAAAGGGAGTTTTTCTCCCCACCGTCGCCTGAAGCTTGCTCAGAAGGGGATTGATCGAAGACTGTTTTCGTTGCCGTCTGTTGGTTTCCTTACATAGGCTATTTGTTATTAATTGGCTTGTATATATGTATATATGAATGTATGACAATCAGATTGAAATGAAATGAAAAATACTTTATTGATACCATAGGGAAATTCAATATTGTAGTAGTAGGTTTTTTTCTTTTTAATTATTGCTTAAACAAAAAATAAAATATTGCTTAAAATATTGCTTAAACTGATTGTCTGTGAAGCGCCTTGAAATGACTTTGTTATGAATCGGTGCTATACAAATAAATTTGATTTGAATTGAATTGACATGCTAGGAAGCAACAATGCTAACACTAAGCATACCAACATCACAGGGAGAAACTCAGATTAAAGGCTCCGGCAAGCCTTCAAACACACTCCAACCACACTGATTCAGGGATGTAAGAAAAACATGAGAACATCACTGTCCACTTTAGAGCTTCTGATCATTTCTCCACAAAAACAAAACAATGTATGAAAGCAGAGACTGCTGATTACAAAGACGTCTGTCTCGTCTGTGGGACAGAAACTCAAGCAGCCACAGAGTAGCAAACAAACCAATCACTAAGTCATTAATCATGTCATATTTTCACTGCTGTGATCAAAAAATGTTTCCAGCAAAAAAAAATCTCTGCTAATGTGTTGTCCTATGAGAATATACTGGTTCATATGGGTCTTTGTGGTGTTTCTAAGGTGAATGTGGGATTAATTCTCCTGATCATTGACACAGTCAATGACTTTCAATATGATGGCTTCCTGAGGTATCTACGTCTGTAAGACCTCCATTAAAACGTCCATAAAGCTGCCCAGGTTCTACTTTTTTAGATTCTACTTAACCAGACATTACTTTACTCATTCCTGAATAAATTAGGCTGTTATCCTTTTGGTTTTCACTGAAAGAAACATGTTTTTTTTAATATCCAGAATTATTTACTCCAACATTTCCATAATAATCTAATGTTTCAGGTTTTTTCCAGACCTTGATTATACATCAAACCCTTTGTAGTTGTGGAGGACTTCATTTATTTTGCAAGTAATTTCATAAGTCTTCTTAAAGGGGCACTGTGTAACTTTTGGCCACTAGGGAGAGCTGAACCTGTAACTTCCCACCGGTAACACAGCACTGTGGTAAATGAACCAGTTTTCATCCTGTAGTGGAATCGTGCTGCAGACCAGTCTGACCAGCTGATAGTGAATCATCTGGATTCAGGAATGTTTCAAAGGATTTTCCACCATTGAAGGATCAGGTCCTACTAGTGGAGGGATGTGACTGATGCTTCTAGTTATATATGATTCATTTATCTCCTGGTTGTTATGTTGTTATGTCATTACAGCGTATGAAACCATCAAACTAAAGCAGCCAGTTACTAATCGTTCTGTTACTACTTTGATATTTACATGAATGATAGGAAATTATTTATTGCATGAAAACCTGCATTACTGCTGCATAAAGGTTTAGAGTCATGTTAGCTTTGGTCTATAGCCGATTAGCTTCAACTCGTTAGCTTTGGTCTATAGCCGATTAGCTTCAACCTGTTAGCTTTGGTCTGTAGCCGGTTAAGCTTCAACATCTTAGTTTCTGAAGAGGACAGCCGCCTCTGAGCGCTAACACTCATCAAACGCTGAACATTAGGCTGATGTTTGGGTCCAAAGTTACACAGTATCGCTTTAAAAATGCGGCTCTGTGTACCTTCATTGAAGAAAGCGACAGCCAGCGTTAGCCGATCCAGTGCCAGCGGCGCTCCCTCTGTGGTGTGGACGATCAGAGACACCGCCGCACTCAGACCAAAGAACAGGTACATGGTGGCATGCTGCCAGTCCATCAGATTCCTCCAGTGCTTCTCTGCAAAGTCGTACAACTGCAGCTTCGGCCCGTCTACCGCAAACTGCTCTGCCAGCATCCCTGAGGAGCGCAAGGGGACACAGTCAACAGCTGCTTGTGTGATGCTTCCCTCAAACACAAAAAAAATTAAGTTAAATTAACTTCCAGAGATGATAAGAACAGCCTGCTCACCCACTAACGAGAAGAACAGTAAGATGGAGCTCTCAATGATCTCCAGGTGTCGCTGCGAGGCTCTGCCGGCCAGCCGGGTGGATCCTAGGCTCTTGTTCCTGCGGGTGGCGTGCCACAGAGAGTACTTCACCGTCCACCAAATCCCAGCTACGAGGAAGAGGCTCCCAGGGAGAGCGTGGCCCCTGAAGCTGCCCATAACTCACAAAGCCTGCGTCACACAAGAAAACAAAAGTGCACGAATGCATCTGAAATAAATGCTGTTTGCTTTAGTTTAATCACTTCCACCGCTGCAGACCTGCAATACAACAAGATCAAGTCACTTCATAGAGTTTGGTAGAAATGCTATACAGCATTCGTGAAGGAGGAGTGCCTGTAATTTACTTAAACAGCTCAATCAGACATAGCCTAATGATCGTCTACGTTGGCAGCAGTCTCTCAGCTCACCTCTGTGGAAGCGAGTCTAGCTGGATATAAAGTCTCCTGGTGTTAAAGTCTGCAACTTCACGAGAACAAACTGTAAAACTGCTCTTTATGAGTCTACAAAAAACACTTTTCCCCTGTTCAAAGTCGCACAGCATCAACTTACACTGGTTGCAGTTTCTTTTCTGTAATCATTAGCTTACAATTAAACTTGGTCCTTATTTACACGGACTGCTGAGCAGTTTACAGGTGATACTCGGAAAATTTATATATGCTGGAAAAGTTGTTTTATTCAGGCAATTCAACATAACAAAGTGAAACCAACATATTTTATGTACTAAGTAAATATTCTATTTTTTTTTACTTTTAATTGGAGGGTTTAAGCTGCAAATCCTAATCTGCAAAATTTAAACAAATAAAAGATTAAATATAATGGTTTGCATAATATTTGTCTATAAGTTAGGTTAAAGGTACTACTAGGAAGATTAGAATATCCTGGAAAGTTGTTTTATTCAGGCAATTCAACATAAAAGGTGAAATCAATACATTTTATGTACTAAGTTGAGATGAAAGATTTTACATTTAGAGGACATTTTTGTATTTACACTCATTTTTTAATGAATTTTAAGCAATATTCTATTTTTTTTAGCTTTTTATATCAGGTTTTATGAAGCAGCAAATGTACTCATCAGCAAAATCTAAACAAATAAAAGCTGAAATATATAGTTTTGCATTCTATTTGTCTATATATTTTAATTTCATCTTTGAAGTTAAGTTACAAAAATGCAGCACTTGTTAAGGATATTCCAATTTTCCAAGTGGTACCTATGTTTACACCCACTCAGTGAAGAAAAGGAAAATATAACAGGTTGCCATTTCAGGCCCTGCTATACTGGGATGTTTGTGTCATGACTCCCCCCCACTTTTCATGTTTCCATGGAAATACTATAAAAACACTTAGTATTTAAAAGGGGGGGGGGTGGGGGTAACTTAAAAACACTTCAGCGATTCAGCACAGAAAAAGAATAAAGCGGACGGCTGTAGTCTCTTTTGTGATGGAAATGACAGAGAATATACCCGGCTAATAAGGGGAAGCTTTTGAAAGACACTCATTTCTGTTTGAGATGTAAAACTGGGCTCATCTGTGTTTCAGATGGTCCCTCTCTGCTTGTACAACCTCTCCACAATGAGGAAAACACTTCAGCTGCCGCGACGATCAACACGTCCCTCATATTAGTGTCTGCCTGGTTTACGCACTAAACAGCCTATCAACAATATCTGTGTCGGCTTGTTTCAACATATGACTTCACGCGCATTATGTGACGAGTATGATCAGATAGATTAAATGAAAATTGTTTGTTACAACGTGATTGTATTTTTACAGCAGATGCATTACGGGAGACATCAATCTTTAATTGTTCCAGGTAGATTTGATTTAGCGTGTGCTCACTTTGTTTTAATAGCCTACGTTTTTTCCATAAAGAAAAACATTTTTCCTGGGAAAACTAAGCAAACAAGTTTGTTGTCTGATCGTTCAGACTGACAAGACTAAAGTGGAAAACTGCATCCAGCTGAGGTTTTGTAATAGATTCTTTATATTACATTGACAAGAAAAACAATGAGTGAATTTAAAGTAGCTATACTTCTGAGGCCTGGAAATAGCTTCTGAACAGGATATGGCTGCTTGAATTCCGCCACAGTAAAAAAGAAAAAGAGGGTCTTACCTAAGAGTGTTTGTCTCTGGAGATGTGAAAGTTTCTGAACCTGAATTCAGAAAGAAAAATCAGAGTCGTTCCCTCTTCCCATCACATAGCCTAAATCATGTTTCCACCGCAAGGAAGAGAGATGTCTTTTTTGTTGTTGCGTGCGACACAAAATAAACATCAACAATTTTGTCTGAGTTTGATTCACAGCCTTCACAACCTTTTTTTTCTTCCACCTAAAATTTCTCCTGCTCAGTCTGAGTTTACTTACCGCGGATCTCATTGGACGAAAGATAAGCGCTTGCGTCACCAGGCTGCGTCCTGATTGGCTGGACAGGACGTCCGTCTCCGGTGTCCACGTGTGCACTTTCACTCCGCCCGCTCGAGCTCGGCTCGGTCCATCTCTTCTCACAGGAAACCGTTACTTTCCGCCGAGCCAGTGGGCAGGCCGTCGCGAGACAAGAGCTCCAGCACGTACACCGCAGCTGGAGGACGTCCAACAAAAACCTGAAGATTTATCATTTTCTTTTCTTTTCCTTTTTCTATTTTCTTTTCTGTTTCTAAAAAAAAATCTTAATTATCCCTATCTTTTCTTTTCTTTAATCTCTTAATTTTAAGAAAATTAATTAATTTGAAGCAAACAAAACTAGCTGGATGATTTGTGCATCATTTATTTTATTTTATCCTATAAAATCAAAATGTAGATATTCTTTCATTTCATTGACATACTCTTGCTGATTAGGTGTACCAAGTAGCATAGGCTACTGGGCTCCACAACTGTCTTCTTTCTTGGTGTCATAGATCCATAAAGGTGTTGGAAACATTATTGACATGACAGCATCACACAGTTGCTGCATCCATGATGAGAATCTCCCGTTCCACCACATCCCAAAGGTGGAATATTGG
>JBBBVT010000015.1:24369138-24393014 GCA_037177035.1 Craterocephalus eyresii
TATATATAATTACATTTATATAAATAAATAATAAAGCACTGGCTGATAAGTTTCCTTTCATGATATCAGACATATTTGGTGAGGTTTGAAATATAAAACATGTCTTCTAAGAATGAAAACAGGACACCCACATCCTTCTCTGTGGGGAAAAATGAAATAATCTTTTCTGCTTTTAGTAGCTCCTCAGAAATACACTGTTAAATTTAGCCATTAAAAAAGAGCAAGCAGAGAAAAGCCAGCGTAGATGGCCACATGCAGACATGACTATAAACACCTGCTTCATTGTTTTCCATGTTTAGACCAACTGAGTGTTTCAGAGGAAGAGGGCAGTGAGATGGTGTCCGACGTGGAGGCCGTCATCACCTTCTACTGCAAGTCTCGCAACATCACTTTCAGCCCGGAGCTCAGCTGGCCGCACATCCTCAAACCGCTGCTGGGGCTTCAACTGCCCCGCAGCGACCTTTACAACTGCTTCTACGCAGTCATGAACAAGTACATCCCCAGGTGAGTCATCTCTACTCCGCGGTCCTTCTCATCCCCACAAACACAGAGATCTTTGTTTTTAACATCTCTAACATCTCCGTTTCAGGGACTGCGTGCCGAACGGTCGGCCCTTCCACCTCTACAGACTACTGCTGCAGTATCATGAGCCGGAGCTCTGCTCATTCTTGGACACCAAAAAAATCACACCTGACTCCTACGCCATCAACTGGGTAAATCCACTTCCTTAGACATGTTGTTCCCCTTAATGCAGAAACGATCTTTCTTATTATGAGTAAAAACACTGAGAAGATTCAGACTAGAAGCAAGTGAAACAATCTGCCAGTGCAGGAAGATCTTTGCTCTTGGTAAGATTTCCTGAATAACAAACATATCTAGACTTTGGACCTGCAGACTTTAGACTGCTTTGGCCTCTCCGCTACTGAATTCCTGCCAACGTTCATATACCTGAACGGGGAGGTGAAATGTTTTTGCCAAGGCTCAGATTGATCAGACTGACAAGTTGAACCGACATCCTTCTGTTTCCTGGACAAACTGCGCTACAACCTGGTACACATATAGACAACTAGTATCCAATTCAATATGTTTTAGCTTTTATTTGTTTAGATTTTGTTAATCAGGATTTGCAGATTCAGAAAACCACAAATTAAAAAACTCAGAAAATTCGAATGTTGCTTAAATCAACAAAAAATGGATTTGAAATACAAAAATGTCCTCTGAAAGTAAAATCTTGCATCTGTACTTAGTACTTAAAATGTGTTTGTTTCACCTTTTATGTTGAATTGCCTGAATAAAACAACTTTTCCAGCATATTCTAATGTTTCGAGTAGTACCTGCACAATCTCAAAATAGAATTGATAATCTTACACATTTTTGCCAAGTATATTACTCTCAAAACAAGATCATGCAGACTTTTGGTGCATCTCTGTAATGTAGCCCTGGATTTGCAGTGGTTGAGTATAAGCTGGTTTGTTTTTTCCCGTAGCTGGGGAGTCTGTTTTCCAGTCACTGCCTTCCTGAAGTTACCCAAGCCTTGTGGGATTCTTACCTCCAACAGGCTGACCCTTTCCTCATCTTCTTCCTCATGCTCGTCATCCTCGTCAATGCCAAGTATGTAACCGTTGGCGTGAGGTAAACTAACTTTTGTACCTTTTATTCTGAGCTAAATGATAGTTTGATTCGCCCTCAGAGAGACCATCCTAGCACAGGAGGAGAGCAGAGAGGACATCATCAGTGAGTTTGGGTTCCTAACATCTTGTTTCTGTGTTTGTTCAGTAATTTAATGATAATCAAGCTCAAGCAAGTTTTTCTTTCACAGAATTGCTGGTGACATCTCCTTCTCACCTGGAAGCAGAGGACATTGAAGATTTGTTTTCACTGGCTCAGTATTATCAGAGCAAAACCCCTCTGTCGCTCAGAAAGGTAAATCTCCCCGTACATTGTAGGTTGTTTTTATCATCTTAGGGCTTTGTCCAGAGCCAGGACAATGCTGTCAGAAGCAGATCTTGAAATGATCCGTGTCTTTTCATTTCATCACTGATTGATTATTGAAATTCTGTTTTTACTTGTTGTAATAAGACGATTCTCCAAAGAGTTCAGCTTTTATCAGGTTTGCCCAGAACAGCCCACATCAACCCCGTTTTATCCAGTCGTCACTGGCTCATGGTTAAATTTCTTGATTTTAAAATTTTAATCTTGACTTTCCGAGCTTTGGTCTTTGCCTATTTAAAAAACAAAACAAAACATCTGAAGCAAAGGCTGATTGAGAAACTGCTCTTGTTGACTGAGGAAAAAAAAAAACTTTCCGAGCTTTGCATAGTCAGACCCCCCAGTATTTTGCAGACTTATTGTGTCCCTATTCCCCAGGGCGCACCCTTCGCTCGTCAGGCCAGACCTTTAAACATGTTTAAAACCCATGGAGATCAGGCCTCCCAGACCATAGCTCCTAAAATTGGGAAAGAATCACCCCCGTCCCTTCGGCTTGTTGACTCGGTGGATAGAAGGCACCTGAAGACTTTATTATTTAGGAAAGCTTTTGGTTGATATGGTTGGTTCTTTTTTCCTCTAACAACTGTTTTATTAGCAAAATCATGGATATTAGTCCCCTAATGTCCCCATCCAATGGAAACAGAGAGACTGAACCCCACCTTGCCTCCCGATGTGTATACAGCACTAAGTAATTCACCTTTATTAGCTTTATTGGATCAGTGTATTCAGTGTAAGTGCTGTGAATGTTTTACATTTATTTTATGCTACTGCTCTGTTGCTTTATTTGTTTTATTTGCTTACATTTTATGATTATTTGTGATCTTTTTCTGTGAAAAGGGCTCTATAAATCCATTTTTACAGCACAAACAAAGGGCCATCTGTTTTTTCTTTTCCCCTGTCATAGATGAATCAGAATCTGTTCGGTAGCAGTCTGGTGGCTCTTAAAGAGGAGGACACTGACCTGAGTCAGGCTCTGTGCCTCCCCGTCTCTGTCCCCGAGATCCTGCAGGCCAATCAGCTGCAGCAGGTTAGTGACACTTTCTTATTAATCAGCTCCAGCCACACAACCCATGTGGTGATGGATCATGTGATGAAGATGGATTTTCTTTGACAGGATGGCGTTCGTTTCTTTGTGGTGGACTGTCGGCCTGCAGAGCAGTACAATGCTGGGCATCTGTCCACGGCCTTCCACCTGGACTCCGACCTGGTGAGAGATAATGACTATGTTAGAGATTGTTGAAAGTGTGGCTGCTGAATGTGACTCAAAGGATTTTTCACGCTTTCCTCCCACAGATGCTGCAGAACCCGTCGGAGTTCGCTCTCTCGGTCAAGTCCCTCCTGGAAACCCAGAAGCAGTCTCTGGAGTCGGGCTCCATCGCCAGCGGAGAGCACCTCTGCTTCATGGGCAGCGGCAGGGAAGAGGAAGACATGTACATGAACATGGTGCTGGCACATTTTCTACAGGTAAGGATGGGTTTGTTTTTTTTTTTGCTTGATAATGTCTGTTTATTCTCTGACAACGAGACAAACGATGAGAAACAACATCATTAGTTTCTTTTTTGGCAACTTTGTCAACTAATTAATGCTCTCCCTCACAGAAAAACAAAGAATATGTGAGCATCGCTAAAGGAGGCTTCATGGGTAAGTAGGTGAAATATTGACATGCACAGAAACATTTAAAATGATGGGGCCTTCCTAAACTTTGTAGAGATAAGAGAATAACAGTCACTTATAGATAATTTAGTCAACTTAAAAATTTATTCATATAGACAAATTGAGGATTTTAGGGATGCAGAAAAAAAAATTATTTACATCAATCACCGTCGCCTGAATCTCGCTCAGAAGGGGATTGATCGAAGACTTTTTCCGATGCAGTCTGATGGTTTCCTTACATAGGCTATTTTGTTATCAATTGGCTAGTGTATATGTATATATGAATGTATGACAGTCAGATTACTTAAACTGATTGTCAGTGAAGCGCCTTGAGATGACTTTGTGAATTGGCGCTATAGAAATAAAGTTGAATTGAATTGAATCATGATTCTTATTTGTGAAGATCTAGAATTTCCAAGAATCGATATTTTAAGACTTAAAAGTGTTTGACAGAGTAGTTTTAAAGCTGCTGTTAAATGGTAAAGTTTGCAAGGAAAGCAAAAATAATCACTTCTTTATTGAAAGATTGCTGCTGTGAACTAAAATGCGTCACTTGGTTCTTTGAAAGCCTCCCTCTATCTTATAGAGAAATGTAGTTAATCTCAGAATTAGCACCCTCTGGTACTAAATGAGTACTTTATGTGAATCAAGGTCAGTTTGAATCGATACAGAATTAAATCGTCCGAGAATCAAACTCTTTTTGAATCATGAGTTGATGTCAGACTCACATCCCCAGTTGATTTGTACAGAATAATAAATAAATTAGACTTATCAAAAATTAAAACTGTTGGTATTCCTGTTCAGAAACAGAATTTTACAGCAGAACAAATCTACCTTTGGGTATCAATAAAGTTACTTTGACTCTGAAAACGGAGCTTCCTGGAATGACCCAAGGCTGGACGTTATAGAAGAAATATGGTCGATGAAACTCGACCGCTTACTGTGGGTTTTAGTATTAATCAAAAAGAAAGTATACATAGAAGGAAATATGTTTATCCTTCTTTAGTTTTCATGGATGTTTTAAACTTTGTTGAACGGTACCCACACTGCTAACACTGATGTCCCCTCATACAGCTGGCTTAAAAATATAGGAAAAATCCCCCCATGAAAACACTTGCTGCTCTAAGCAGTGGTTAAACATTAAAATAAATTAAAAATCTCATTTTTTCTTAGTTTCATTGGATAGGGAGTCCAATGCAGAAGGAAACTGTTGTTCTGCTCTGCAGTCTCCAGCTCCGCTTAGTTCATCCCATGTCCTGTCCAGTTGCTGAGATGAAACAAACACTGTATTCGTTTATAGCTGCCGTATAAAAACAGACGCATTGGTAAAAAACATCAAGTTAAATTTATTAAAATGAAAACTGATGACACAGGAGCACCAAACAATGTTGCAACGATATTTTTGATACTTTGAAAAAAGTACATGTTTACTCTGAGCAATGAAAACTGCTGAGAAATGAAAAAAAAGCAAAGATTTGTGTCCGTTCAGCTTTACAGAAACATCTGGTAGACATGAATGTTGAAGGCCTGGACTCTTCGTATGTCAACTGGATCGTCAGCACATCTGGATCTCACAGCAGCCTCAGCTCTGCTGATGTAAGTGGCTACAAATGGAAAAGAACAACGCTGTTCGCTCTCTGCCGAAGATGATGAAAATCTCTTCACATTCCTGATTTTTCTTTCTACTCTTTTTTTTCTCACAACACAGGGAGAGTCTCTGAGCAGCCCTGGAGACGGTAAAGGTGTCAAGTCCTTGGTTAACAAAATGACCTTTGCTCTAAAGTCCAAGTCGGTTAACGTAAAAGAGAAGATGATCAGCTTTATCGAGAACACCTCCACCCCTGTAGACAGGTGAGGACACACTAAATACTACACACTACACTACAGCACTTTCATGCTTTAGTTTTCTGAGAGTAAGTCTGAAGTTTTACTGTGAGTTAAAGTAGGAGTTGGAACGTTCGGAGTTGCTGTTCAGGTTTCATCGGGCGGTTTAATCTCATCTTTAACCTCTTTTTGGCGACAGCCCCCAGTACGGGGGACGGCAGTACAGAAGAAGGAAGCGGTATCCACACAGTACAGAATATAAACCTCATACATTTATATGGAACGTCACAGAAACACTGTCCGCTTCGGAGATGTCCTATGAAAGCAGAGACTTATGATTACAGACAGGTCCGTCTCATCACTGTGGGGCTAAAGCCCTATTCTGACGGGATTAGTTTTACCTAGGGGTAAACATGGAGTAAATAAATCACCCCACGACGTCTGTTTTCTGTGGCGCATTCGCACGAGATAAGAGAAGTCTGAGGTCGGACGGAAAGTTACAGACATCTAGCGGATGTGATGTCAGCACGCTGCGTATCGTATTTGAATTTTTAATCTGTAAATTTAAGTGGTTGCTACAAGAGAAAACTGTAATAACCTTGTCCACTAAACTACTAACAGGATATTCCTACCTCACATGGCCAGCCATGGAGTGATCCACCATTTTGCACTTTCCGTTTCAGCCTTTTCCTGCCATACAACTTTTTCTGGGACCCAAAAATTTATCAAAACACTCAAGGGCAGCCTCGTTCTATCATTATAAAGACAATTACATACTTTGATGCCGGAAGTAAATACTGCAAAACCTGCATCATCCTGCTCATTTCTGTCCAAATCACAGAGATGTCTCTTCGCACTGGATTAGTTTTATCAGAGGACCTCAGATTGCAGCAAATTATGGTAGGTATAATTAGCGTCGAATTATCACAACGCAAATCCCCGACATGGCCGATTCGCACGGGATTAAAATCACAGAGGACCTCTGTTATTATTACAAATTACATGTGCTCCCTGGGTGATACTAATCCTGTCAGAATAGGGCTTAAAACAATCAGCGCTAGCGGCCAGGATCATAGGCCATGCCTTTCTTTTGTTTTCATTCCAGCTCTAAAAACTGCAAATGTTCTGCTATGACTCTGCCTTTGTTTGAATGAATCATGAAGGTCCTACTGGTTTCCATGGATAAAATTATGTTTTATTGTGAAGTTTTCCCATTTCCTATCATGAACAATGTTGCCTCCACTGCTTTCTGGACCCTCATGGTGTCTCTAATGCCTCGTTTCCACTGAGGGCTACGGTACCGGTTGCTAGAGTCATGAATGGTCCAGGCCAGGGGTTCCCAAGTCCGGTCCCCAAGATCTACTATCCTGCAACTTTTGGATGCAACCCGCCCCAATCACAACTGAAATCAAATATCTGAATTCCCTCAGCTCTGCAGAAGCCTGGTAACGAGTCGTTCATTTGATTCAGGTGTGCTAGAGAAGGGTTGCATCTAAACGTTGCAGGATGGTAGAAATTGAGGACCGGACTTGGGCTCCCCGGTTCAGTCAATTTAGGAAAGCGGACCTCCACCGTGCATGCGGGGTTGACGAAATGCCTAGAGCGGCGACACCAACACACATGGAGCCAAAAGCACATGAGATTTGTCTCTGTGTACGTTTTAATTCCTCACCGCTGCATCCAACTCATTTTACACGACTTCATCACCAAATATGGGAGGAAACGTTGAAGCTCCAGATCCGAGCCCTGGTCAGACCCAGAGACCGGGTCAGAACCAGACCTGCTGCTGTCTGCAGACATTTTTTACTGTTAACTTTCCAGCGTGGACTGACCGGTGTTCGTATCTGGGAGTATCGTTTTTGTTTCTGTCCACCAATCAGTGCATTGTATTGCGTGACGCCAGTAACTGCGCAAAAACCGTACCGTAACATTTGAGATGGACCCACAACTGAAGGCGGGCCAAAAGCAGTCCGGCAAAGGTCGGTTTAATGGGATGGTTTCACAACGGAAACCCTCAAAATAGTTTACCGTACCGCTCAGTGGAAACGGGGCATAAGGAGAATGGGAGGGGGATCCTCCCGACTCTGACCATTGACAGAGGTGTCCATCATCATCAGCTGATGGCTTCCTGATATATTCACCTGTGTATTAAACACTTGTAAACATGCTCAGCTTCAAATATTTAGCTTCTACTTCTGCACAGTTCTTCATCAGACATGACTTTACTCATTATTACAAAATTACTCAGTAATTTTTCCTTTCAGGAGGAGATAACATTTACATTTCTTACTGTGTTCCAGGTGAATTTACTCTGACATATAAGGAAACTTCTATATCTAATGTCTCAACTTTAATTTGAGACCAACATTTTACCTGCAGCCCTTGCAGTTGTGAAGATACACTTAATTTATTTTGGAGATGACATTTCAGACAGAAGGCAGGAAAATGGGCCTCATCAAGAAGAGGTTAAACCTGAATTATCTCTGTTGATACACTAGATAACCGAGCAATCAGAGAAGAGTTTTGAAGTTTTGTTGCAGTAAAACTCAAATTAAAGTCCCTTGTGCCTTATTCCACACTAGAATGTCTTTCAATCTGTCCTGGCCAGAGAAGGCGATTCCTGATCGGTAAGAGCTCCCAGATATCGAGCCGTTTGTCACCAGCATGCCCTCTGGCTGCAGACCTGCACCAGTCTCCGGGATTGTAACACTTTGCCACATTACCGCATGCTTAGAGCCGGCATCTCCGCTCAGTCATCTAACATAACCACATGCTCCCATTCAGTTCAGGGCAGAATGTGTTCTCCTCAAAGTCTATTTTTTCATGCTTTCATTAACAAGTTTTGGAGCTGCAGCAGCCTTGAAGCCGCACTGAGTCATCTTTATATTTACAACTCACTTTTCTTCCTGTTTTTAGATGTTTTTGGATGACGAGATGCATCAAATCTTTCCATTTCAGTAGTGTTTTCTCACAAAAGCCAGAATATGCAGAATACTAGAAATAACCCTGAATGTCATTAAGTACTAATCCAAGTAGAAGTGTCTTATTTAACGGCGTAGCAGCGGGCTCATGGTTTTCACTGCAGTCTAAAGGTCTTCACCGCATCGCTTTTTGTGTGCAAACTACCTGTTATGTGTTTGTCGCATACGTCTGCAGGCTCCGTCCTTTACAATCTATCAGTTTGTTTCTTTCTGTGAACAGACACGTGAGCAGCAGTGACCGCGTGGGGAAACCTTACCGGGGGGTCAAGCCCGTCTTCAGTATTGCAGACGAAGAGGAGTATGACACGGGTAAAGCCTGGTCAAATGAAACTGCAGATGGAAAAAGTGTATTTTCAAATAGGAGAAAAACCAATAGACAGTATCTGATATCCTTCCCCAGATGAGATCGACAGCTCATCCATGTCAGATGACGACAGGAAGGAGATCGTCAACATTCAGACCTGGACAAACAAGCCAGATGTAAAACATCATATTCCATGTAATGAAGTGAAAGAAACTGGGCACATGTTCCCCAGGTGAGCTGGACAACGGACCGTTTGAATGAATTTGGGAATGAAACTCGCACACACATCTTCACACGTAATGAGTGTAGGAGTCCAGATTAAATCAATCAAAGGAGGAAGATGCTTTTAAATGTGATTCATACCAGCTTCCTGTTAAACAATGAGGGGACTTTGATACTCGCTGCCGCAAAATGCATATAACGCTAATTATGTAGTTACAAAGTCACACTGCACATCAAATTAAAGATGAGAGACTCCACTACAAGCACATATAAGTCAGTTTTACATACACCATTAACAACCTAAACACCAAGCATATTAATGTTCAAAATCTGAACACTCTCCACATGTCCATTGCTCCCTCTCTGATACTTCATAAATCAGTCATTTATTCTCGTGTTTCATCTTAATTTACTCAGAGTGGGTGACATAAAAACTGATACTTACCAATCTCAACAAATTTCACAAGTGTTCCCTTTATTATGACACCAAAATGATTCAAACAGGTCTTGAAGGTGCACAGATGTACTCATTTCGGTGTCATTTTCTAGCAGAAAGCTAAAAAATAGGCTGGAGTTTAACAGGTTCAAGCAAAAAGACCTGAGGCTTTCTCTAATCTTGACTTGTGACTCTGATGTTCTTGTGTTTGAAGTCATTTGTTGATCACAGCGACTCACATGTACTGCCTGAGAGAGATCGCCTCGAGGAAAGGCTTCGCGTACATCCAGTCCAGACAAGCACTGAACTCCGTGGTGAAGATCACATCCAAAAAAAAGCACCCAGAACTTATCACGTTCAAGTTTGGGACGAACAGTCCAGATGGAGTCGAGATATCTGCCGTTGAGAGGTGCTCGTCTACGCATTTATTCATATTTTTATGTGTCATTTAGTCTTGTTTTATTTAATTTCCTTTTCATATTGTAATGCAGCTACTTCTTGACATGAATCAAATGTCTTAGTTATCTGAAAACCATACAGTTAGTATGGTAATCATGTCCAATAAGAATTCAGTAATATTTTATTGGGGTGCCTTTAGCGAATATTCACTCTGACATTATTTCAGTAAATGATGGAGTAATGATGGAAAGGTGGACTGCATCCCAAAGATCTTCCATGGGGAGGTCAATCCATGTGTGAAAATGATATCCTCTGTTCCCTGAACCCTCTGAATGCATAAATGTGTCTTCCCACATGGTTGATTCAGAACTGAAAAGCTGTTCATTGCATCGTTTAGGGTTAGACAACTTGTTTCCAGCTGAAACATCATCATCCATGCAGTAATTATCCAGTGAGAGGTTCTTAGTTGCTTATTTAAATCCAGGATGTTACTTGTTTGTGGGTTAGCATTAGGACTGGGCATTCGATTTAGTTGTCTCAATTAATTATCAGGAAAATTGATCGCCTAAAAATGACTGTATTTAAATCAAGTGAAAGTACAAAAAATTGAGTGTTTTTCCTTATTTAGATTTTGATTACAAGATGAACGAATCTTGTTGCATTAAATTGGATTCATTCAGTGGTTACACTGGAAAATATATGCTTACATACAACTTCAGCACCAGTTTAAAGATGCATTCGAAAAATCAATTAAAATATTATGTGATCGATTAAAATTTTAACGATCAATTAATCGATTAATTATGACCATCACTAGTTTGCATTTTTAAATCATTAACATGGAATTAATAAATACAGTCAAGACTAGGGATGCAACATTGCTACTTTTTTCCAAACCTATATGATACCGATACTTGAATCTGATACTGGTACTTGCTGATTCAGAGTACTGATACCAATACTTCTACCATAATTTTAAAAAAATGCAATGCATTGGAAGACAGGTTTTATTTTCTTCTCTGCTTTTTACAACAAACGATGGTGAAATGTTTAAAAAATAAATTATGAATAAAAATGACATCATAGCTAAAATGAAAAATAAATAAAATAAAATAAACATTGTGCGTAATAAATTGGGATCTGTCTCCTGGTATCAATCGACTTTAACTACTTTAGAGCGGTATCTGTACAGATATCGATGCAACCCTAATCAAGACGTTTTGGGGATATATTTAAGTGTGAAATTAGAGCTGACGTGTTCTTTACCTCCCCTCAGATATGTAATCCCCAACGCCGGAGATGCCACAAGGGTCATCAAGCAGCAGATAATGAAAGTCCTCGACGCTCTGGAGAGCTCATAAGCAGAGATTTGTAGTCATCGCCGGAGATCGTGATGGCCACCCACAACACAAACTGATAGAAGAGTCTCCTCTCCTGCTCTCCCTCGGGTGTCCTCCCTCCCGGACAGATCCCAGTGCTGACTGTTGACCTGTGTGTCTGCTCTGGGATGCGGCTCACGGCCGACTGCAGACCTGTGGGACAGGCTGCACGTGTCCAAACACATAGGTGCTCCGCAGTCATCCTACCATTACCTTTTCCACTAAATTAAGAGATATCGTGTGCTCTTCCTTACCACTAGTAAAAGATGGGAATGTCATTACAGCACAGTTCAGTTATGATGATTTCCTCCAGGCCTTAACGTAGCATACTGGCTTTTCCTTTTGACTCGGTTCATACTAACATGATCTGTTGTGAGCAGTATTGCATTTCTCTCGACTTGCTGAGTAGATTTAACAAACACTCTTCGGAAAGTGAGCACGAGTCAGCCACGCTCGGACGTAAAGATGCAAGACCTCAAAAAGGACACACGAAGCAGGTTTCCTACTGCAACAACTGTTTGTGATAACTTTTCTTTTCCAGCAGGCAGCCTTAAACAGAAACGGAGGGTGTTTATAAATACGGTGTGTATATACGGTGTAAACTGCTCTATATCGGAGACCTCTGCAGTGACACCATGTCCTGAAAGTTATGAATATTCTGGGAAACAAACGTGGTCGGATGCATCCCTTGTTTCTGCAGTGAGAAGTAAACTTTTAACGATGTTTTGGGGATGTTATTTATTGTCAGCATTTAAATCTATTAGTGAATTATCCTCATCTTGAACGGTTTGTAGCTCTCAAAGTGTCATCCGTGGGAATCTCACCAGGAGGTTAGGTGATTGTAGTTAATAAAAGCCTGAGCACCTCACCGTTATTTTATTTTATTATATAATTTCAGTTTAGTATGCGGGTGAGTTTCCTAATCAACTCAATAAAAATGTTAGCATCATCGTCAAGCTCTTACGAATAAGATTGTTCTTACTAGGCGGTGCTTCGCACTTAGAAGTACAGAAGCTGATTAAACATGAAGTTGTTTAAAGGAAAGTCTGTTTTAAGATCTGTTAGTCGTATTCGGCGAAACTGAGCAGCTGCAGTTGGCTTGCCACTGTTGCCTTCGGCCTCATGCCTGTGATGTGATTTTCGGCACCAGCAGTGGCGACGCTTCACAGTGCACCACTGCTTGCTTGATCTTAAACTAACATTTCCTCATTTCGCTTTTGCTAACTCATGCGTTTGCTTTCAAGTTACTTGTTTAGGCGTGCTGGGTTCGAAGTGTCAGAGTCTCCTGTGTGACTGCTGGGGTCAGATTTGAGTCCAGTAAAACACTGATATCTACCATCTCTTAGATTTGAACGGGGTTCTCGTCATCCTGATTAAATCAGAATGAGGATCTAAGGAATGAGCAAGAAAAACTTGAATTAAAGACTAAGCGTCTTTCATAGCATTCCCAGGTAACCCACGCATTGTGTTGTTTATTTTGTGATCATTATTAGTATTCTTATTGACTGGAGCATACTTAACTGAGAGTCTTTATATTGCTCTGTACTGTCTCTGGCAAATTGTCAAACCACTTGTTGAAAATGCATAATGACTAAAGTATAATTTGCACCTTACTGTACTGCTATTGTTTTCTAAGCATTTCCGTTTTTAATAAATGGAGATTATTGGATTGCACTGGTGGACATTGAATGCATGTTGTCTATTAATTAAGAACATTTATTGTTTTGTTCTTTTTTAGACTGAAGAAACAGAGTTACACGGAGATGAAGTCAGATAATTGGTTTAGGAAACAAAGTTTCTTTGAAGCTGATCTGCAAAATAAAGAAGTGCCTTTTTGTGGCGCATTGATCCTGATGGAAAATAATTCTTCTATTTTACAACTCCAATTCCAAAAAAGTTGGTATGGTGTGTAAAATGTAGATTAACACTGAATGCAATGATTTGTAAATCTCATTAACCCATATTGTATTCCTGAGAGAACAAAAAGAAAAGATTTTAAAACTGAGAAATTTTATAATTTCATGGAAAATATGAGCTAATTTTCATTCAATTTGATGGTGGTACAATTTTAAAAAATGGAACAAGAACAAAAGTAATTTGTACACATTAAAAAAACAACTGGAGTAATATAATTAGGTACCAACAGGTCAGTAACATGAGTGGATATAAAAGGAAATTTTCTGTTTCATAGCCTCCCACATGTAAAGATAAGCACCAATCTCTGCATCTGAAAGTGGTTGAACAATAATTTAAAAAAAGCAAAAAACTTTGAAAAATCCACCATCTACAGAGATTAATATCAAAAGATTCAGAGAATAAGAAGGAATCTCTGCATGGGGTGAGGCTGAAACTAAAATGGTATCATGAGGCCCTCAGACAGATAGTCTACATTAAAAACATGGTTGTTTAATGATTCTTTACCACAGGGAACCCCAGTCCTGAGGGCTCCACCTGCTTTATGTCAATCGTTGCATAAGCCTGTTAATGACCCATTAATTTGAGTTGGGCGTGTTGCAACAGGGAAATGTCTAAAACCTGCAGCACAATGTCCCTGAAGGATCAGGACTGGGTTCCTTTTTCTACTGGAAATCACTACTGTGAAATATACCGGTACAGGTTAAAGCTCTATCATGCAAATAAGATAGCCATAATTAACATGATCTAGAAAAAGTCACTGTCATCTTTGGACCCGAAAGTCATTTAAAATGGTCTGAGAAAAACTTCTATTACAAGAAACTTTTTTAGCCACGGCCCCCAAAATGACATATATTGGTGTTTGTGACACTCCCTTCCGCAATGTCAATTATTAATTTCATATCAGATGGATCGTCCTGCAGGATCCTCTAAATATAAGGCTTGAAAACGGTATGTCTTTATAAATAACGAAGATTAATGTAGATTTATGTGTTAAAGAATTAAGGTGTTAAATTTAGATTTAGGTTTAATTTTGATAACCATGATAAAAATTCTAAAATTGTTTGATAATAAGGAATATGTATTTTACACAATTATCTGGTGAAATTATATTGCGACCCACAGTTTGGGAACCAGAGCTGTAGACTCCTGACCTCCCAAACATTTACACACAGTTGTTAAAAGAAGATTGTATACTCTACCACACAATGGTAAACATCACCCTGTTGCAACTTTTCTAAGGTATGTTGCTGCCTCAAGTTTAAGATTAGCTAATATTTTCACTGAAATGGTAAATTCTCACAGATTCAACATCTGAGGGTTTTATGATTACTAAGTATTTCCACAGAAACTCAGGCAATAAAAAAAGTTGCTTAAATCATGTTAAAGGGCAACTAGAGGCAATCAATAGCTAAGGATATTATTTTTTCCGTCAACTAGATTTATCATTAACCAATTAGAAAACTTGTAATCTCGCACTGAAACCTGATTGGGCACAGAGTCAACACCCCCGCTGACGTAAGATGAACTTCATATTAAGGGATCTAAACTTTTCAGAAGGTGTAAAAACACTTTAAGTATGACTATAAATTATTTAAAATTCATAAAGGTCCAATGGAATTGTTAGTGTTTCGTGCCTGCTCTTAGTGAATATCCCGATGTTTAGCGTCAAGAAGACTTAAAGTAACGCTACTCTTAATTTGAAAACCAAACAGGCACTCGGAAACACTTATATTTTACTTCCGGTAAGAAGCACAACCAAACTGTTCAGATGAGATGACCACTTTAGCTAAAGTGATGTCTAGTAAGTTTTTTGTATCTTTATGTCATCATGTTTAATAGTATTTAAAGCAGTTGAACACGTGTGTTTTATTTAATGTTGTTAGCAGCTGGAAAGGTCAGACACACGTGTCAGTGTCTGCGGGTAAATCACAGTAAACAGAGGGTAACGGTGTTTTGTTTTGCAGAGTTCCGTCTGGCTGTCGTCCAGCTGCAGGTGAGCAGCGTCAAAGCGGACAACCTGAGCAGAGCCCGGAGGCTGATGAAGGAGGCCGCGGGGCAGGGCGGCAAGGTGGTGCTGCTGCCGGTGAGCAAGAGGAGAAGGGGTTTGCTTTAGTTTGGTTTGAGTTTTTTTTTTTTTGCTTGTTTGTTGTTGTTTTTTTTGTTTTTAGTTTATGAGAACTATATTTTTTTGCAATAGCAGAACAGTGCGTAAAGGGTTTGGTATAGACAGATGATAAACTTTTTATTTAATCAAATTTTAAACATTTTTATAAAGAAAGAAAGAAGTTATAAACTGGGATTATTACGTTAAAAAACTGCTTTGCAGATTTAATTTTATTTCTTTGATTTCAAATTTTTCTGTTTGGGTAAAATAACTAACATCAATAATTATTAATTTTCTTATTAAGAGTTAAGTAATTAAGTAAAAATAAATAAATAAATAAAAAAATATTAATTAAATAATGATGAAATGTTTATTTTAAAGTAATTAGAATTTTTTAAATATAAAATAATATATATTTTTAAAATTAATTTATTATTTAATATTATTTTATAATTTATAATAATTTGTTTTATTTTATTAATTTATATTTATTCTCAATTGGAAAAAAATGTTTTCATTGAAATTTTTGATATTTGTGGCTGCAATGTAAGAGCTAAATCAAGCTAAGTTAATGCCAGCTGCCACACATACCAGGAGCTAAAACCAGGGAACCGGCTGGTGTAAATAGAGGCCCAGATGCTCACTGATGAAAAAGTGAGGGTTACCCTGGTCTCTGCTGAGGACGCCAGCTTTTTTCCCCTCTTCTAAACCACAGTTCCATACAGTTTCCCCCAGTCCTCAATGGGCATGAAGTCTGCTTTTTTAAATGAAAGTTCTAGATAATTATGGGAGGAAATCTGCTGCTCATAAGAAACTAAATGTCAGATGATTTCTCATCAGGAATGCTTCAATTCTCCATATGGAACCAGCTTCTTCCCCGCCTATGCAGAAAGGATCCCTGGGGAATCCACCCAAGTGCTGTCAGAGATGGCGAAGGAGAATAAGGTGTATCTGGTGGGAGGTAGGGAAGCATGAACAGCTAGTTACTCATTCATTATCCATATAAAAGATTAATTAGTTCATTAATTCTGTGAAATAATCTGAATTCATGCGTAATACAATCTTACCATATAACTCTGTTTTCAAAGGTGCTGGGATATTTTGTAAAATGTAAATTAAGATCACAATGCCATTTAATAACAATGGGTTACTTTTTACAGAAAGTCGGGTAAGGAATCACAGAAAAATGTAGAATTGTGATGATAAAAAGTAGGGCTGCTTTCCTCCTCATTCCTTTTTCAAAATTTCAAATTTTTAGGTAATGATTCGTTTTAAATTGAAATTCTTGTGATTATTCGATAATGCAGATCTTTATGGAAAAAAGCAAAGAATGTTACCAAAAACAAATCTTTTTGCTACTTTAATTAATTTCGATTTGGAAAAAACAACATATTAGCAGACCAACATTCTGCTTTTATAATGCCTGACAAGTCAAGAAAAAAAGATAAACAAAAATAATAAATTTAAATTTGCAGTTCTTATTTTAAGAAAAGTTTTGAAACTGTGAAAAAAATCCTGATAATTGATTTTTTTTTAAAACAAAAAAACTATTTTAAATTTGTGAATTGAAAAAATCTTGTTTTTTTTATTTTTGTAACTAACAAAATGTGAAATAAAAAATCCTGATATTTGACTTTTTTTTAAAAAAAAAGAGATTTTAACATTGTGAAATAAAATATCCCAATATTAAATTTTCCCACCCCTTATAGAAAGAAACCTGAAATAATTCAGAACTGATCATGTTCTGGTCTGTTTTTAAAGCTGTTTACAGAGAAATATGTCACGAAAAAAGATGAGGACGCCTCACAAAACTGCCTTAAATTTCTGTAAGTGCATTAATGAACCATTTCTTTTGTTGCTGAACAGGATCCATCCCTGAAGAGGACGGTGGGAAGTTGTATAACAGCTGCACCGTGTTTGGTCCTGATGGGGAGATGATTCTCAAACATAGGAAGGTGTGTTTTAATCTCCTGCAGTGGTTAATTAGACCGATCATAGCCCCTCTTAACGGGCTTCATGCTCTCTTCTTCAAGATTCACCTGTTTGACATCGACGTTCCAGGGAAAATCTGTTTCCAGGAGTCTGAGACGCTGAGCCCTGGGAACACCTTGTCCATGTTTGACACACGTAAGTGACCGCTCCAGACTTCCCCCGTGTCCCGCAGCACGGAGGAGCATCGTCATCTGATTCTTTCTCTTGCTTGTGTAAACCCTCGTGCAGCTTTCTGTAAGGTGGGAGTGGGCATCTGCTATGACATGAGGTTTGCAGAGCTCGCTCAGCTCTACAGCAGGAAAGGTGAGCTGGTAAAAAAGCTTCCATGTCCTCAGCTTTGCAGAGGTGCTACAGACTGACTGGCCTGTGATTTGTGTGTTCAGGCTGCCAGCTGCTGGTTTACCCCGGAGCCTTCAACATGACCACCGGTCCCGCCCACTGGGAGCTCCTCCAGAGAGGGAGGTGAGGCTTGGAGTCACTACCAACCAGAAATCCTCCTAGATTTCAGCACATTAGATTTAACTGAGTCGGTCGAATAATCTAACAAATGTTAGCTTGCTCGTGTGCATCACAGAACAAGACTTGCGTGATCCATAATTAAATGGAAATTAGCTAAATTACTTCTACTATATGCTCAGTCTGAAGTATATTTTTAGGTCTGTCTAAAATAATACAGAAGAAAAACAATTCCAGGTTACTTTTTGTCAGATTTAATCCCAACTAAAAGTTATAGACTGAATATTTTATATTAGTTTCTTAAAATATCAAATGCTATATAAAATTCAATATAATATTGTTTTTTTTATTTTTTTTATTAGTTAATGTAATTTTCCATTAGAAAGGTCTAAAGCTGGAGTAGAGCTGGCTATTCTTTCCTCTTACTGGTAGGATGTCACACCACTATGTTGGCATGTGCATGTTTAAAAGGCTGGCAGATTCCTATAAATCCTAAGAGGAGTGGCAAGGTGGAGTTACAAGACTTAAAAAGAAAAGTGCAGCTTTTGTTTACTTGCTGAACAACAGAACGACACACAATTAGAATTTTCTAGTTTATCTGTGAAACTTTATTTTTCCGATTTATGCATTTTTAACACCTAAAGTTGATTCACATTGCATTTATAACACTATTATTGTATTTTGCCAATTCACAACAAAGTCCTTTCAAAGCTTTTTACACACATAAATTAGTTCAGTCCAATTCATTACCATCCAGTTAGTGTCCAATTAATTCCAAATTAGGAAACCAACAGATTGGATTAAATCTTCTCTTTGATTCAGATCCACCCTGAGCTGCACGGGGTGGCAGATAGCAGCAGAGAGGAAAAGAAAACTCTTTTAACCGGGAGGAAACACTCCAGACTCAGAAAGGCACCTGGGTCTGTTCATTTGATATTTAATTAAAAATCTAAAGTAAAGAAATAAAACTCAGGAGGACGAGCAGTTGTCTGTTACCCTGATATGTCTGAGTGTCCTTGGGTGAGACACTAAAGCCCCCGTTTCCTCCTAATGTGCCTACCAGCGGTATGAACGGATAAAACACTTACTTATATCAACAGAAGTGCTATATTAGATTTTGTGAATGAGTGAGTGTTACGTGTAGTGTAAAAGTGCAATGAGTGACTAGAAAAATGCTACACAAGTACAGTCCATTTACCATTATCATAATGCTGAAGTATAGCAATACAGCAACCATAATGCTGCATAGCAAGCTAACAAAGACCTTTACAAGGTTTCAAACTTCCAAACCTCTGGTGTGAGACATGCAAAAAAAGTAAAGTTTAAAAAATCCTAATATTTTAACTCATTTTCAAGCATTTTGCAGTCTGAGGGAGATGTATAGGGCCACATAGAGAGAGGCCTAGGGAGAATCTAGTGTCCAGTTTACCTCACATGCATGTATTTGGACTGTGGGAGGAAGCCGGAGTACCCGGTAAGCAAACTCCACGTAGACAAGCTGCTGTTTCAAACCCCCTCTGGCTCCAATTCAGCCCGGGGCTCGAGCCACCGACCTTCTTGCTGTGCTAAGCACAACCCCGTGTTTTAAAATGTTGCAGCAATTAGAAACATGTGAAGCAGTCTGAGCTGTGAGCTGCTGCAGGTTCAGTGGGTTAGTTTTTCAGAGTAAAACAAGTCCAGTGCATCTGTTCTCTGCTCTCAGCTGTGCTTCTTTACTATCTATTATGTACTGCTGGACATGAGATTCTGTCCTGTATAACCTGACATGTTGTTCTCGTGCCTGTCCTGCAGGGCGCTTGATAACCAGGTGTATGTGGCCACAGCTTCACCTGCCAGGGATGAAACGGCTTCATACGTGGCCTGGGGTCACAGCACTGTAGTAAACCCGTGGTAAGAAAACAAGACAGTGAGCTACTTCTACTATATCCAATCAAAGTTAAACTCACTCCGTTCTTCTCCCCGGACTGGAGTCGGTTTACGTCGGGGAGAATCCAAACTGGTTGGATTCTGCTTCTTCGCTGGTGGACATCGTTAAATCCCACCCCCTGTTAACTGTGATTTTATTGTACTATTATTATTTTGATCGCTGGTTACCACCGTGACGGTGCAAAGATTTGTTAAATCAGTCATTAGTAACTGCTTCTAGCATCCAGTTCAGCACATATGTCGAGTTCACTGTGGGGTTCTTTCTGTAAGCATTAAAAATCATTTTACTCTGTCCCCAACTAGTTTTAGGCCTGTTTTTCAACTGCTACTGGATGAAGGTAGCTGAATATGTGCCTGTCACGGTTCCTGCTTGTTGTTATTAGGTTTCTTTTTCATTGCATTTAGTTTTTAAAGTTTATTTGAAGGAATGTCCTGCATGACACGTGCTTAATGTAAATTATCCGTAAGATCACTTATTTTTAGTTAAGTTAACAGGTTTTTAAAATGTAGAAATGATTAACTTCAGATTGAACATAGTTTTTACACAGTGGACAAACTTCAGGCTGTCATGTTTGCAGATGTCAGAAATCATTAGCCTCATAGCATGATGGCTGAAAAACAGATTTTGGCTCAGCTGTTCTCTCCTAATATTGCAGATTGACTCCATTATTATCTTATTACATGACCTGGGCAGTTATTCTGCTGTGAAATGTTGGACAGGTGTGATTGTTCTGATGTGACGTTTCAGGGGAGACGTCATCTCTAAAGCTGGACCAGAGGAAACCGTCATCTATGCCGACATTGGTGAGTTAAAGATGTTTCTGTCTCTGCAGATTCTGCTTGATAAGCTGCTCCGTTAACATCTCACATGATATTTAACACGTTGTTTTCATGTTGTAGAAGCATGATGGATAAATGCATGTTAGGATAAAACTACATGTCTGTATAAACCAGCTGCTACAACTGTGAAACAAAACACCACTTGGGTCTGCTGCACAGCAGCGATCAGTGCAGAAAACATGTTGTTTTTTTGTCTTACATAATGTTTTTAATACGGAATTAATAATTCAGAATTAAATTATTCTCCCTTGGGTTTACATGGAATTATTAACTCTTTCATGCATAGCATCCACTACAGTGGACACCTATTTGACAGCTGTTTTCTAATATATTCATGGGTGGATATGGAAGATTTGTAATTTTGCCACTTCAGGGGACATCAGTGAGTCATGCAATAAATACACTGTCACTTACTCTAGAATGAATATTTATATATGTAAATTCATACATTGTAATAACCAAACTTTCTTTAGTGATAAACAGGAAAATAAATATAATACAGCCATATTTTTATAGAATATCCATACAATAGAAATATGAAAAGCTTATCTAATTAATAATTTTGAAAATACTATCAAAATACATACAAAAATAAAAAAATAAAATGTGATCAAGAAATAAAAAAGCATAACTGTGTGTCTCTGGAAGTAAATTACTGTATGCAAAAAACATGTGGCACTGTTTCTTGATAATTCATGCATGAAAGGCTTAATTCTGAATTAAGGTTTACATGGAAAATACGTTTTATTAATTCTGCTTTAAATCCACGGGTTGGGAAGATTCTGATTGGTTGGATGGTGGAAGTGACGTGCCGTACTTATGTACGTCTACCGGGAGTTAAAAACTTCCCATTCCGAGTTTACACGCTCATTTTTCATCTGTTTAAAGCAAAATTAACTTTAATTCCGTATTAAAGAGGAATTAAAACTCATGTAAACAAGACCTTCGTATGTTCTGACCCTGCACTGACCCCCCCTCTTCATGGGACCCCTGACTCCAGACCTGCAGTATTTGGCCGACATCCGGCAGCAGATCCCCATCACTTCTCAGCGTCGGGACGATCTCTACTCGGTGACGTCTGCGCAGGAAAAGTCGGGCTGAAATCTGCGGATCTGAGTCCTGCTCCTCAGATGTGGATTCAAGGATTGATTCCTGATGTGGGAGGAACGTTATTGTGCGTCTTGTTCATCTGGTTTTGTGCTGGTGCTGCGTGTGCGCTGGTCGGAGGAGACGGTGGAGCTGATCCAACCCCGTCACGAGTCATTCTGATGGTCCCAGGATGCACCGAATCAGCAGGTTCACTGACTCCTGTACTTCACTGCTTTCCTTTCAGTCGGTTACGTTTCTCATCTAATATTAAATTATTTTAATTTAGAATTGAATACTTCCACTGCTCCCACTGAGCAGAGAGAATAGGGTTGATATCAGACAGTTAATGTGGTTTGGACTTTAGCACGTTGCCCTCAGACATTTAGTTTAACTTTAAACCAAGTTCAAAGTGCAACGTAAAGTTACCACCTCTCATGTTAAAAACAGAGATTAACTCAGTTATTTGCAGAAACAGCTGCGTCTGTGCTGCTTCCCATCATCTCTCCCCTGTATGACACAGTCAGACCAGTTAGACATGATGGGAGTCAGCAGTGGGAAATCATTTTTGTATTAGATTTACGTTTATTTCACAGATGATTAAAGATGATTTTAACTGTAAAGGGCTTCTCAGGAAAATGCCGCCTCATTCTCGTTTGAGCATTCTGCTGCGTTTCAGCCTGACTAAAATCTGACATAACGACGTAAACAGAGCGTTTTCTACGTGGCACTGGTCTGAACTGGTCTGAGCTGCTGCAGTAGCATTAACCAGCAGACAGTGCAGGTGGGTTGAGATTAAAATGATGGGTTTTTAAAATGTTTAGCTGTTTCCATCCACTGTCTGTTTATGTCCATCTGATATCAGGTAAATCTATTATCGCAGCTACCGATACTTTTTGCCTGAAATTTAATAAATTTGCCTGTAATTATTGATCCTGATCAGAATAAAAAGGCATAAAGATTTTTGTTGAATAAAATATTTTATAATTAAACTGAATGGCAGAACTAAAGAATTTATACTGAAGCTTTTTTGTTTGTAAACAATATAAAACAGTAAAAAAAATAATGCAGTTGTTCCCTTTTATGTTGTTTAAGAATAGAGTCAACAGTGTTAACTAACTAAACAAAAGCAAAACTTACTATTGGTTGACTCTCATTCGTTTTCTTTGGTTTTTTGCTTTCTATGAGAAAAGTATAAATGTCATTATTGTGGTATTGGACGATACCGATGTTAGCCTTGCTATCAATACTATGAATATTTGGATGATTCTGCCCAGCTTCACTGTCAAACTGTATGTTTTATTCAAACACTGAATCTTATATAGTAATAGGAATAAGCATAGTATAGTAATATGAGTTTTAACAATATAACGCTTCTATGTGAGAAAGCAGGGATTATAGAGACATTTACGTTATTCTGTACGTCAGCTGATGCATCATCCACTCACTTCCACACGTCGTCTGACCGAAGCTGAGACAACATCAACAGAAAAGTGACTTACCAAAGCCATTAATGGAGTTTAATCTGTTCTATTTTTACAGCTTAATTTACAAATGTCGCTTTAAACCAACAATTACTGACCTTTGGGAGATTTTCAAACTTTGCTGTCCTCCAACAAAGGGTTGAGCATCAGGGTTTACATCTGCATCGCATGGTGACGTAAAGCAAAACAGAGCTGGAAATAAAGGATTTTATGCAGTTTCTCAGCCTCTGGATGTTGCCAGGCAATTATGGCTCCAGGAATGTACAAACATTTTCATTGTCCAGATCAACAAAAGATCAGCTTCACCTGAAGAAAATTAAACCAGAACCTATATCCATTAGAAAATCTGTGGGATAACCTGAAGACGAGATGTCCTCACAATTGGACTTTGCATATTTTCCAACTCTGAATAGTAAATTATATCTACTTCTTACTACTTTAATTAAAATTATGCAAACTTGCTGACTTGAAAAAGTTTTTTCAACTTGAGTTAGTTTAATTCAGTTAACTAGAATATTTCTGGTTTCTTGAACTTTTCTAAACTTGATCAGTTTGATTTCACTGGAGGTTCTTGAGGTTGCAGAAGAAACATGTGTTTAGATTAATTTCACATTAAAGAGGCTCTATGCAAGTCTCTATGCAGCATTATCATCGTCATACAGCAGCTTGGAAGTAAGTATTTTGCTTGACTGACCTGTTCTGATGAAAGAGCGGACATTTCCTCCTCTATCGGGTCTCCCCCTACCAGAAACGGCACTTGCAGTTTAGCCCATTGACGCTCGCGATACACCAGACTAGCGCCATAAGGCCGGTCGCAAATCCGTTTGGACAAATATGCATGTTTACTCTGCGATTCGGTTTTTGCTTTTATACTGCTTTGATAA
>JBBBVT010000015.1:24448761-24460502 GCA_037177035.1 Craterocephalus eyresii
CAATATTCCAGCTTTGGGATGTGGTGGAACGGGAGATTCTCATCATGGATGCAGCAGCTGTGTGATGCTGTCATGTTAATATGGAGCAGAAGCTCTGAGGAAGGTTTCCATCACCTTGTTGGATCGTCACACCAAGAATCTGATTCAAGGAAGTTATGGAGGAAAAATTCGGTCCAACCCAGTACTAGAAGCTCAGACCGGATAACGTCGGTACTGACTGTAACATGCTGTGAGTAAACCAACCTCGAAGGTCATTAGAGTAAAGGCTGCCTCATTCTTAGCAGAGTCACCTCATTACAATATAAAATTAAATCAAAGTGGACTTGTCCATCTAACAGCCTTTGTTCTTAATAAAGAGATCGTTGATAAATGTTTGATAAGCCTGTATGAATAAAGCTTATACATAAAAAGAATGAATAAAACATACTGAAAATGAAGCGTTTAGGTGTCTATATTAAAAGTTGTTTATCCTTTTTAACAATTTTTTTTAATGAATGAATGAAAGAATTTTTTTTCTGACGATACAAAACAGGACACACCCTGTCGAACAAGGGACACCAAATAAATACAACAAAACAAACAAATCCAAACATGAGTCAGAAAAGGAGTGGGCAGAAGCATACTTATTTAATCCAACTCCCTCTCCATTTATCACTTTATGGTCAGTCAATCGAACTTTATTTTCCTTCTTAAAACAAAATGTCAATCTAAATTTAAAGAAAGTTTATATTGGATAATCAGTAATAATATGAGCTGCTTCAATTAGTTGGTTTCATAAGTGCCATATTCCAATAAATCATACTGGATACAGAGGTTTTCCCCCATGAATGGACTGAACGGTATAGCAATGAAACTAAACATCATCAGTATGAGCCTTCATCTACCGAGCCACTGGGATGACTCATTCAGGTTACAAAATCTTAAGGGAGTCGAGAGCAGCCCCACATACAGTACGCTGTTTCAACAGACAGGACATGCCTCACATTCCCCATGAGTGCAGCAGCGGCAGGAGGAGAAGAAGGCCCAGAGCCAGTTCCTCTCCATACCGTAGTAAAGCAAGACGGACCCGTGCCAACCGCTGAGGAAAGGACAAATAACAAGCAGTTTAAATGGGATTACACTGATCCACTGTTCCCTCAGATAGAACCGCTGTCTACAGGTATGAATCGGAAAATGAGAATATCCTGGAAAAGTGCTGCATTTCTGTAACTTCAAACATTAATGTCCACATAAACACAAAGAAATATATTTCCGCTTTTATTTTTTAAGTTTTTGCTCAGTTGACCTGATGTCACCTTTTACAGCAGCATCCAGAAAAGGTTCAAAGGCCTCAGTGTGCGAAATAAAGTGTGACCTTAGGTATAATAGAACTACAGAGGAAATTAATTTTATATTCATATTTTTGTAGTGCTTTAGGATTTAAAAGCATTTTATTTTCATACTTAATTATTATCAAAATGTAAACATGCAGGTACTACTCAAAGAATATCTTGAAAATTGCTGCATTTCTGTAACTTCACTTCAAAGAGGAAATACACATATATAGACAAACTATGCAAATCAATATTTCAGCTTTTATTTGTTTAGATTTTGCTGATAAGGATTTTCAACTTCTGAAAACCTCAAATTAAAAAAACAGAAAATTAGAATATTTCTTGAAATCAATTTTTAAAAAGGATTTTAAATACAAAATAGCCTCTGAAAGTAAAATCTTGCATCTGTACTTAGTACATAATGTTTGGTTTTGCCTTCAATGATGAATTTGCCGGAACTAAACAACTTTTCCAGCATATTCTAATTTTCCTATAGTGCTCGTACATTCTCCTCTGCAACAAAAAGAACCAGAAAGGCCAAGCATCAGTCGTTTCCACCTTTAAACGCAGTAAATCTTCTGTCTATAGCCGCTCCAGACCTGATACAGGTCTAAATAAAATATACATGACATATCATGTCAAGTTCATTAAACTGATTTAATCTGTTTCCATACAGGTTTTATTTTTTAAATAACACTACAGCTGAAGCTTAAGCAATTCAAACAGTATAATGATTAACATCAAACCATGAAAAACATTTATCTGTTTCAGCTTCTAAAAAGAAGAGGACATAATAAATTTTAGGATTTTGATCCGTCATGCAAGTTTAACTCCATTTAAATTTTTTAATAAATATTTATTCAGATAAAATATTATCTGCAAAACCAAAGCTTTCTTTCACTCTCATTTACAGATAAACACACTTATTTTTTATTTTTTAACACCTAGATTGTGTGAATGTAACATGCATTTTGTTAAAAGTTATCAAAAAAAGGCCTAAAAAAAGACGAGCCAGTTAACATCCCCACATAAATGTGCACTAAAGTGGAAAAATACAATGGGGTGTAAACTGGTGGGGGTCTGCAGGCTGACTGATGCACGGATATGACATCACACTCAACAAAAAAATGTGCGAGACAATGACTAAACTGCGGTGCAACCACAACGTGTTTATCCAAAAGTCATCTCCAGATGTTACTATTAACTTGTCCGAGCAACAAGCAAGCAGCAATTCTGATAAACAACTTCCACTGAGGATAGGCGGAGTATTGGCGCCAAACACGCGCAGGCCTGCAGGAAGCTGCACCCGCAGGCTACGAAGTCAAACATGGCGCCATCAACCTACAAAGATGTCACTTCCTAAAACCATTAAGGCGAGTACTTGTGTTGCTCACCGGGTTTATTACAAAGTGTGGATTATCGGAAGCTGCAGTGTGGATGTAATCATAATAGCGGATGATAATAAAAGTAAAATAAGCAGAAAATGGTCCCAGGACAGCACAGAAGCAGCAGGCCCCGAGTTGTGAATAAACCATCCACTGCAAATCCTCGCACACTGAACCACGCGAGCATATCGTTCACATTCTTCCCATCTTACCTTCACCGTCCACGTTCGCTTATCCGCGTTATATCTGTCACACATGCGGCCAGAAAGACCTCACAGATGTATACTTTTAAAAGTAAAGGGGCTCTGGTTCTTGCTAGCTGGGGGTTTTAGTATCCCACCACACACAGTGGGAATCTCCAAGGCAGCGGTCTATCCACCAACACGGCACAACAGCGCTATTGTACCGCGCCTCCCTCCGGGTCCTAAACCCCGCCGGTTTGCCTTCACCTCTCGATTTTATTTATGCCGCCACACATAAACCCCAGAGAATAATAAATAGGTCTGAATGAACAGTCAAGCGAATAAATAAGCTTTTCAATTGATTTTAATGTGACTATTCCATTTGATAATGACAGCGTACTTTAAAACATAAAAACAAAATTATAGACAAATGTTTCTTCACAAAAATGCTCTACAAAACTTTATGTTGGAGTACAAAAAGTTTACAAATACAAATTTACATCACATGAAGTTCCTATGTATGTTTTTTTTTTCAAAGGCAACTGTACAAAAGTGACACAGACTTGATTCAGCTTAAACAAAATCTGTAATATGCCGCATGGATGTTTTTTTCCTCTTCTTTTGTCCGCATGGGTAAAAACAAGTTAAATGTGAAGTGGGAGAATTAACCGTAAGCTGAATTATGCTTTTTAAGTGGAATTCATCTGTGAATCACCAAGGACGGAGCATTTTGAGTGCACTCCCCAGTTCCACTCAACATGATCCACACTTTAGAAAAACACATACAAAGAAATCAGAACCTTTGATAAAATGAGTTCCTACATTATTACCAAGACTAATTCAGTGATCTGATGAATGATACGAGTTATTTATGAGATATTTAACCGAGGATTGGGATTAAATACAAAAAGAGCTATGTTTTTGCTTTTACAGACTTTTCACAAACTTGGACCAAACTTTGAAGGCTCTTAAAAGAAGAACAAGTTGAAGTTACAAAGAGGAAGCAATATGTTTCCCTGCACCCTGATGGTTGTTTCTCAATAAGTAAATTCTCTTTGTGTGTAAATGTCAGCCTCTAAACTCTGCGGTTTTTCTGGCGACAGTGACCGTGGGCACAATTACAACAGCTGTTATATAGCGACGGGCCCAAGTTTCATGCAGCTTTTCTTTCAGTCACTATATCCGTAAGAGTACAAAATCTCACATATAATTACACTTACTTAAAAATTAGAATGGATATGAATTTCTAAAGACATTCATTGGAGTATAAAACATTACAAAATGTTTTAGGAAATCATCACAAGTTGCCCGTGTCAAAAACCCAGCCATTTTACATGAAAATGGATAACCTAGTCGGAGCTCACAGTAAGATACACTCATCCTGTCACAGTCTGACTTTGGCCTAACAAATAAGAACAAAGAAGATGTCATTACCTACACATGTCTCAAATATACATAATTAAACAGAAAATGTCAATTATCTAAACCAAATACACAAAGAATTCTAAATATTATATATATAAAATAGTCCCTCAGGCATCCTTGTGCTTATGCTTTTCTTTTTTTTTTTACTGCTTTGACATTCATGAAAAGAAAATCTTTTAAATAAAATTTCATTTACAGCATAGACCTACATTCACAATCCATAAAAAGAATTACCAAAATACATTCATAGGAATATAAATATTCACAGCACTCTTTGCGACAAATGTTTAGTGGTTTACAGCAAATGTTTCCGAATGAAAGTGGGGATGATATTTCCTCTGCAGAGTCCTGGTCATTGTTCCGTTCAAGGCCTCATCAAACAGTCTGAAACAATTTCCGTTCCTGGACAGTTTTATTTAAGGTCAAAATTAGGCAAAAAAAAAACAAAAACTATATTCAGCCCGAGCTGGACGGCAGGAGGGATGGTGTGAAAAAACTCAATCAGTTCAAGCGGGCTGCGTTCACGGATAATTGTTTACAAGCTCATCTGCATGTCGGCAAAGTTGAAGAAGTTATCGACGTCTCGAGAGGATGTGTTCTTGTTGTCAGAGACAAAAACCTGTGAAAAAAAGTGTTAACGCTGTAAAGGTGTGTGGAGTTTCTTAAATAAAATAAAGGACAAACTACACAGAAGGGTTACCTTGGTTCCGCTGAACACATCGTTGGCAATGTTCCTGCAGGCTTCCACGACCCCGTCACCGTTCAGCTCCAGAGCAATGACCGGACCTGCAGTAGTGAGATATGAAAGTGACAATCCTTCATTACAACACCAACACCCATAGCAATGCCAACAGCTCATTTATATGCAGCGCAAAATCACACATAGTCACACTCACAGAAACACACACACAGCTGTAAAACAGTAGCTGCTTTCTACAACAAGGACAGGATTTCATCACCCTGTTTTTCAGGGATGATGCTGCTGATTTCTGCAACATGAATCAGATCAGGGCTGGAAAAACTATCCATCCATGTTTTATCATACAGTCATAATTCAGTTTCAACAAGGGGACTCATAAACTGAATTAAAGGCCATAGCTGCAATTTTTTCATAAAAATGTATGACTTTTTCAAAAATAAAACTTATATTTTTTTTCAAAAATTTATTTTGCCATGTGATAAAATAATAAATATTTACATTTATTTACAATGACAACATCGATACCAAAGAATTCAATGCCAGATCTGCAGCTCTGTGTAGAAACGGATCTACCTTCCATTGCATCTCTCAGATTCAAGCGTAAAAAAAACAGCAGGACGAGGGTTAACATCGGTCAGGCGTCTGAGCTTTGGTGCCGACTGATGTTGCTGCTTTCCTTCTTAATGGCAAGTGAAATGTTTGCTTATGCTAACAGTCTGCCATACTGCAACCTGGCAAAGGGTAGCATTGAAGGTTGGAACGAGAATGAACGAGTGTGACTGCACCACCTAGTGGCAGGGAGGAATTAAAATTGTATATCACCTTTAAATTCTACTATATATAACATGAAAGTATTTATGATTTAACTAAACTTAATGTCAGTTTAGTCACAGTTACCTTGGGTCTAATTGAAAGAAAAGAAAACATGCAAAACAAAAGAATCTCTAATCAAATAAAAATTCAAAGTATGTCCACTAATATAAGTAGAACTTTATCTAATTTTAATTCTATTTAAACCACTGAAATTCATAATTGCATAGGGATTAATAGAGTATTTTTCATTTAGTTTACTTTTGGACCATGACTTATTTTGAGCATCCGAAAGCAGTGGCAGTGTGTGATGAGGGAGATATGTTCCTCTTTCATATTTGAAATGAAGAAGGAATCAAAAGGAAACAGACCAGGCATTTTAGGTATTCTAAGACACACCTTGTTTCAGTGACACAGCTTTACTGTTGTAAAGTGAAATTCCACAACTCGATACTTTCTATCACTGAAACCTGCAGAGTATAAACATGCTGCATCTCGATTGCATAAGAACGTGAAATAAGTACAGACAAATCTGAATTACTGAAACAATTTATGGCAAAACAAAACTGACCTTTGGTGATCCACTCCACGAGATCGTCTGCGTTATTCTGAAAAACTCTCTTCACGTCTTCAGGCCGCATGGAGACCTCCTTCGTCTGGATCAGCACAAAACCTTTGGAAGTCGCCTGTGCAAAAAGAGAGAAATTAACTGTATTTTAGCCATATAAATGCAAACAAGATCTGCAAAGATGCATCCTGGGAAAGACTTCTTCACCATCCCTCATGGGGTTCTGGTTTCATGTTTATATGTTTATAAAACTGGAATATTTATGTAGCAACATGGCTAGTATGGCATGGTTGTTTAGCACTGAGATTGTAGTTTTAACGGTAAAAATTGTTAAAACAGACATTTAACAACAAAATGTGTTTTTCAAAATACATTAACAAAGTAATTAATAGCCTTAATAGTGCAAACAAATGTTTTAAAATGTTGAAATTGGTCTTATTCCACCCTTTTATTCATGCTTTTTCCATTATTTCCTTCACTCTGACACCCACCTCATCAATCAGTTTGCGGGCGTTTGCAGTGGTGTATTCTCCTGCAAAGAAAACAAACAGGCAGGACTCGTCGCTCTCCTTTCGCCTCCCTCCTTTCGTCAGAGGGACGATGCTCCGTGCAGGGTCGGTGGAGATCCGGACCGACTTGAACTCAGATTCAGGGCTCGGAGCTGGAACGAAATCCAAAACTGCGGCGGTCTCTGGCAACAAGCTCCAGTTGTTCTCTCCTGACACCGGCGTGAAGTCATGGATGTTGCTCCAGTTGTTGTTGAATATACTCAGCCCAGCCTCCTTAAAGTGGAAGGCCAGGTCGGGGTAGTAGTACTGAAAGCAGCCGAACTTCATCCCCGTGGACGACTCGATGATGGGCTGAGTGGCGCAGCACAGGAACACTTCCATCTTTTTACAGTCCCGGGTGCGAAACTGCTGACAAGCCACCACGCACTTAATGTCTTTGCAGTCTCTGAAAAAAACACTCCCCTTTATGGGTCCCAGGACAATGCGGCAGTTGACACAGTCGTCGATGGTGATGGTCGCGGAGTGGTCAAACACGAAGATGTTGCAGTTCTCGCACTCTTGAATGACAAACTGCTGTCCATTCAGTTTGCCAGGCAGACGGCCGACCGTAACATCCTTCAGCCCTGTCAGCATGTAGTCTTTGGGGTCAAGCTATGCCAAAACAAAAGAAGATTAAATAGATTTGCAGACAAAGTATTTACAATTGCACATGCATGTGTTGTTGCTGCCTTTTCCACTCCTTTCATTCAAGAATGTGAAACAATCAAAATGCAGCCATTTGATTTATTTAAGGGTGATATAATTAGATACACAACCAAAACGTTTCAGTCCCCAGCCTCATTTGGTTTAACCCGGTTAACTATCAGGGTAGTCTACATTATTTTAAGATCTTGGAGTGTTTCGTGGTATAGCCACATTTAAGATGAAACATCCCCCTGAGTGAAAACGGAAGTTGAACCACCGCCTGTAATGAAGAGGCTAAGTTAAGGCTACGTTATGTTGTGTAGTAATCCGATAATGAGATAATGCCTGTTACATGGAACAAGTGGGACAGAAGAAACCTCAAATGATCACTGAATGGTGAACTTATGAGCAAGACAGGACAAATCTAAGGGTCCAAAGCTGGATCTTGAGGTGACATTTTTTGATGCTGTGGGATGATTTATCTGCAAATACACCTTTTGTTTACGTCTACTGTTCTCATAAATAAACACGACTGGGTTGGGTATGATATAACAACTGACACTTTGGTATATCCTATGATATTAAAGGACAATCGATTTTGTTTTGGTACAACAAAACTAAAGAATCCCCCAACACCACCCCTCTCTCTCTCTGGGGTCAAGGTGGAGCTAGCGACACCTATTTTAGCGCGAGCAACCTGGAAGCTACTTAGATCGGTGTTAAAATTTATTAATTACCAATTTACTTAATCATTTAAGAGTTTTTTTTATTATTATTTAACCGCTAAGCTTTGAACTATAACGCCACGGCTCACCTTCTCTCTCTTATCCCAGCTGTACTGCTTCGGTGCATCGTCGGTGTTGTTGCCAAGGGGAACCGCGTTACTTGTAGTCGTAGTTTCGACAGTCGTCGTTGTTGGCGTACGATCATCTTTATCTTGAGACTTTCTTTTGGATTTCTTCGAAAAGAAGCACCCCATTTTGCCTGTTCGGTCGCGTAAAAGTGTGACCGAAACGTTTGCCCGCAGAAGACGATCAATGCGATGCACGAGCTTACCTACGTGCACTTCAGATAACAAGATTTTTTTTTCCCCCTTAGCTTCCCGTTTCACAGCTTGGGTTTCGCAACCAATCGGAGACTTGATAGTTGCCGTAACAGCCAATCAGAGACCTGGTAAGAGTGACGGGTTTACGTAGGAGAGGTGTGAACATGTGAGACGTTTGAGAATAAGAAGACACATAATGTCCGCAAATCGAAAATATTATAACTCCAGCTAAATAAAAACATATTGGGTGTAAACATTTTCACAAAAACAAATGAGTAATTTTTTTGTTTTGTGTCACCACATAAAACTCCCTTTGTTGTGAACGAAATCACTGTTTTATCGAGGATTATGTTAAAACCGCGCTTGTATTTTTGTCAGTGGCAAAACATAGTCACACGTCACGCACACTACTTTAATAAGGCCGTCCTTTAATCCAATTAGATACAACATCTCTACAAGTGTGCAGAAAAGAGTATGGCGATCCAATGAAAATAAAAAGTTATTATTCAACAGACTACCGTGAATGCAGCATTGGTTACACAGTGGGCACGCCTCTCTCTAGTGTTTTCTTAACCTCAGAAAGCTTCTTAAACGCACTGGCACGTTGAAAATACCTTTTAATTCATGCTAGATTTAATAAAATCCCTGGAAAGGGTTTCAATGTGCAAATCATGTAAAAATGTGGCCGCTTGTGGTCTTTCTCAGCTGTTTTATTCCAGCTGATCTTGATTGTGTGGGCATCTCTGATGTCTGGGGACAACATTATCATAACAAACCAGAAACACCATGTAACAATCAAACTACATGTAAGATTAGTTCCCAACTTAAGCTACTGGGCTACTCTAATAATAGGTAATCCCTCATCAAGATGCTCTGAAATCTGGCTTTACTGTACTTCCCAGTTTCACACTGAACACACGTATAACCACAAGCATTAAGTAACACATACCCTGGTGAAACACAAAACCCCAACAGTATTTAAACAGACTGTTTTGAGAAAAAGCCTTTGTTGATTTTCAAGAAAACAACTTCTGAACAACCAAACACAGAAACCACAAACAGTTGTTGGATTTCTCAGAGTTGTTGCATTTGCCAGCTCGAAGCAGGGCTGGATTAACCTGCGGCTGAACCCCGTCCTCCCCCACAACACTTTCACCACTCTCTCACACACAGACAGTGTAGACACACTATAGTTTCCCTACTTTTAGTAACTTATTAAATGTTTTTACCTTATTCAAGTATATGCAACATGTGTGTAGAACGTTGTAGAAAAACGCAGCAACCTCTACACCGACTGACCTCAACCCTTGTGTCATACACAGTCTCAGACCAGAGGAAGGCAAGTTCTGTCTGAGCTGCAGGTTTTTAATGTTTTTAAGTTCCATCAAACCCCATTTCAAAACAAATGGATCCAACAGCTTATCAAGTTCTGCTCAGTGACTCATTAATGTGAATCACGGAAAAATGAAAAACCTGACCACACAACTGTCTCAGATAAAGAAACAAACATCAACCACCCACTTATTTGCTGCTGCTGGGAAGTTTTGATGTACTAGCAGCTGAACAGTCATGTTTAAGTATATCTGACCACATACAGAGCAATCTACCAAAAGGTGGTTTTAGAAGCAGCAATTTTAAAATAAACTATTACGCTACGTAATTTCTGTTTGACACACCACCTCTCATGGTAAAAACTGATTGCATTAGAGGTAAACATAGCTCATGATGTCACTCATCAGTTTGCGATCTACCCTTTTAAAGTCTTGAAATCTGCAAAGGGCAGCAGCAATCTTGGTATATTTGAGGTCAGAGGGGGAAGAGTGGGTCTGAACAGAGGTAATGATGAGTAGCAAAGGGCTATATTTCTTAATGGAAGGATACAAAGTTGGCTGGTTCGCTGAGTTGTTGCCTGAAAACAGCCCTGATGAGCGAGAGATGTCAAGGTGTAATGTAATGTAATAAAGGTGCTGCTTCTGAAAAAAATAATTGGCAGCAATAATTTCCTGGCGAATGTGTCGCTTGTAGAGAAACACTCAGAAGAATGGCTGGTTTAATTCACGCAGTGAAGACACATCATTGCTTAGGATAATCACAAACAGGTTGTGTTGGAGTTGACCATTTAATTGTTATGGGTGTATATGTCAGTTAGCAACTTAGTGGGACATCTGGGGCATCCAATGGCGGATACATCGTTTAAATGGTGCACAGACTCTTCCTACACTGCCATTGGCCAGGTTTGTATGAGTTTTAATTCCTCTTTTATTCAGAATTAAAGTTAATTCTTAAACAGATGAAAACTTGAACTTAATTCTGAATAAAGAGGCTGGTTTATTCTACTTTTAATTCTAAATCAGATAATTCCTCTTTCATCCTCTATCATGTATCATTCCGCTTTACAGCACATCTCAGTAACTCTGGGTATGTTTACCATGCAGTGCGCACCCCAAAGCTGTAGGGGAGCTCCATAGAGAAAATAGGCGACAGAAGAAGAAGAATGTTGTAAAGCGGAGGCAACTTACACTCACCATGGCTTTAAAGGTATGTCATAATAGTAATTATCAAAGCAGTATAAAAGCAAAAAACAAATCTCAGATTAAATATGCATGTCTGTCAAAAAGGATTTACGACTGGCCGTATAGCGGAAGTTTCATTGAATCGCGAGACCTCCAGACCAAACAAAAGAAAGCGTCAATGGGCTCAACCGCAAGCGCTGTTTCTGGTATAGGGAGACCCGATAGAGGAAGAAATGTCAGCTTTTTCATCAAAACAGGTCAGTCAACCAAAATAATTACTTCCAAGCAGATTTATGACTATAACAAAGTTGCACAGAGTCTCTTTAAGTTAATCCCGGTCGTTCTGAGCATACAGAGCCCTTCCTGGCCCCTGGTTATACAGCGCGATTCAAAAAACGTGTTTTCAATGTAAACTAAATTTGGAATTAATATTTCCATGTAAAGCTGAAGGAGAATATTTTAACTCTGAATTATTTAATTCTGTATTATTGATTTTGAATTAAAAAACATGTAACTGTAGCCGGGAAGAGGCCGCGGGGTAGACCCAGGACCCGGTGGAGGGATTATATCTCTCGACTGGCCTGGGAGCGCCTCGGGATCCCCCCGG
>JBBBVT010000015.1:24470889-24483119 GCA_037177035.1 Craterocephalus eyresii
TCGCTGAGCCTTTCACATCGCCACCAAAAGCCGATTGTACGCGGGTTTAAACGGGTTTTTTGACCAGTGTGAAAGGGATATTTTTTAGGTATCAAAGTGCCCCATTAAGTGACCCCAAGTTAACCCGTTAAAAAAAAGAAACAACCAAATTAACAATCAGTTATGAAACATATAAATAGATAAATACACATGGACTTAAATGTGATGGGGGAAAAAAAACGCATTTTCACCATCACAGACTGAAACTTTATTGATACATAAATCTATTACTAACATAATGGGCAGCAATCTTTGGAAATGACATGTTGTTTTTTTATTTTTATATTTAACTCTTCATGTTCAGTTTCATAACCATACATTTATCTCAGTAAATTTTAAATGTAATGTCTAAGGAAGGGCGAGTTTATTTTTATGGCGTATTTCCTGTACAGAACTATTCAACATACTTTATATATAACACTAGTGTAAGAGCTTTAAAGAAAGCTTTAAAACGTTGTAAAAGGCAGCAGCAAATGGCAAAAATCACAATAAAATCTTAGCTGAAACTTATTAAAAGGAAGATAAATTACTGTGCAGGTTTCAGTCTTCCTCAGTACTTAGTACTATACTGTGTTATTTACCCATAACACAGTACTATACAGTATAGTACCGTGTTATTTACCCATAACTTGGTACTGTAGGAACAGAAGGAGCATTAGGAATGTTTTTAACCTGGATTAAAAAGTTTGGTGAAAGTTTTATCTTCTCCATGTTTGGTCTGGACACTGGTCTGGACTAAACTGGAAACCAGTGCAAAGACTTTTCAAACTAGTGTGATGTATTCCCCAGCAGAAGACCAGTACAGTAATCTAGTCTAGTGAATGAGTGTCTACTGGTCTTATGGATGATTAAACTTTTTATGATGTTTCTGAGATGGTAAAAAGTGACGGCTCTGATGTGGCTGCTGAAAGTCAGACCAACTTGTTCTGTGATTACAAGAGCGTGGTACAGTCATGGTTAAAAGCAGTTACTTGTACTACAGTATTACTACACGGTAGCTACTATTAATACTTTCACGCAGGTAAAGGCTTGAATTCTTCCATGAGTCTTATCGAAGCCGCAGCACAACATTCAGCACATTCCTTACTGATATGGCACGTAAAGGTCTCTACCTGTGCTGGCTTTGAGCTGCTGTTGAATTTAACGCTGCTGTGTGAGAGGTAGCAGGGCAGCTGCTGCTCCTGTGCAGACACACGGCGCTCTAGCGCCTCCTGCTGGTTGTTTTATTTACCACCCACTGATGCAGACTCGTACCTCTTTAATCACAGCAAAGTGAATTTAATCTAAATGACTAAATCTCAAAGTACTTTTTTCTTATTGAATTTAAAACGGTTTTAAAATGAAAAGTCTTTCATTTCCATAGATATTTTTTTTATTGTGAGCGTAAATTAATTTGCATGTTTCGTTTTAAGCCGCTGTCACACATGCACTGTTTTCTATTAATCTGGTTGCAGCTGAGCATGTCAGTGTTATGTGAATTGCCCTGCTGATGCTGTTTTGTGACATTATGATTGGGGTTTGTTTTTGTCCTTTTTATCTAAAAATAGCATGTTGTGAGAAAGCAGTAGCTCTGGAAGGACAAATGGCATGCAGCTGGCAGATAATCCTGCACACACTGGGGCCCTTTCCATTACTCTCACAGACCGGTTCGGGAGCATTAACGCTCATGTTATGTTCTGTTATCTATATAAAGTCATCTCTTTTTTTTTCTCTTTTAAACAAGAACTTTTTATTGGAGTTTTTAAAATTACAAGCAAGCAATAGTGATTGACATAAGAGTTACATTAAATAACTTAGTCCACACACTAAACAAATGTGAATAAAACTGAAACAAACAACCACAAAGAAGAACAGAACGAAACAAATGAAAAATAAATAAACTCAGAACTAAGCATCCCTATCTTGATCAATTTCCTTCATAATGTCTTGGGAACTCTGTTAACGGTGACCACATTTCTTCAAACTCTGCTCCCTTTCCTCTTACGATGTATAGGTACTACATGGAAAATTATAATATGCTGGAAAAGTTGTTATTCAGGCAATTCAACATTTAAAGGTGAAACCAATACATTTTATGTAGTAAGTACAGATGCAAGGTTTTACTTTCAGAGAACATTTTTGTATTTAAAATCCATTATTTATTGATTTCGAGCAATATTCTAACTTTCTGAGTTTTTTAATTTTAGGTTTTCTGAAGCTGCAAATCCTAATCAGCAAAATCTAAACAAATAAAAGCTGAAATACATTGATTTGCATACTGTTTGTCTATATACAGTGTGTACATTTAATCACTGAAGTTAAGTTATTGGTACTACTCCGAAAATTAGAAAATCCTGATTAAGTGTTGCATTTCTGTAACTTCAAAGATATGCATTTTATGATGCATTGCCTGAAAAAAAACAACTTTTCCAGAATATTCTAATTTTCCAAGTTTTACCTGTAAGTCATTCGCTCCAGTATCATGCATGATGCCATCTTGTTCACCCACATATGACTCTTGGGCACTTCCATTTTCTTCGTGCTGAGAGATTTAGCCGCCTGGGCTGCAAGAGTCCAAAGTCAATCAATTTGAACTTTCTGGGATAAAATGATCTGTGAAATTAAAGGGATTTCTGTCAAAGTGATTGACCAAACTCAGCCTATAATGATGTTCAGTGCTGTTTTTGTGTTCCAGGTCTATTGTGGCCTACCAGCCCAGCGGCACAAACACACACATGTTCGATGCCTCTGCCTTCTTCAAGTCGGTTGGGGTGTTTCTGGGTATTTTCAGCGGCTCCTTTGTGATGGGTGCGGCCACCGGAGTCGTCACAGCTCTCATATCCTTCTTGAACTCCAGCTGCAGTGTGTTGCCAGGACTGGGTAAAACTGCAAAACTGTGTTGTTCTTTAACCGAGCTCCACGTGACCAAGTTCACCAAGCTGCACTGCTTCCCGCTGCTGGAGACGGCCCTTTTCTTCCTCATGTCGTGGAGCACGTTCCTGCTAGCTGAGGCCTGCGGCTTTACAGGTGTGGTTCACACATCAGGAAATGACAACAGAGTTTACTCCCCCGGATAGTTTTGGTTATGATGATAATGAAAGTCCACATCTCTATTGCCTAAATAAACTATTACCTTGCATGCCCCATGATGTATATTCACTTTTTATTTAAAAAGATTCTCATGTAAATCCTCTTTTTAATTCTTTTTTTTAAAACTGAATATTATTAAGATTATAAAATGATTACCAACACTGACTTTACATAACCAAGATGTCGCTTTCAAATTCCCACTTCACATGTTTTCATTTGTCCAAAAAACACACAATTGAACAGTTTAACTGTGGAATTTAATCTTCTTTTGCACAACAAAATGTGTCAGGGTCTTAAATGTGGATCATGCAGCAGATGACATGTTCGCTGTGAAATCAACAAATTATGTGACACTGTTCTGTAGTAATAAATAAGTGCTAAAAAACATTATTGCTGCTGGGAAATGGTGCCGTGATGTATTAAAATCGTACAACCTGCCTGTATAATGCTGCATGTCTGAAATAATTTGATATTTAACTCATTGACGCATGTTTTTGTCCACCAGGTGTTGTGGCTGTGTTGTTTTGCGGCATCACACAGGCTCACTACACCCACAACAACCTCTCGGAGGAGTCCACGAAGCGCACAAAGCAGGTAACATCAGACCGTCTCCCTCATGTAGCAGCATTAATCTTCATCCCCCCGCCTCCTCGCACAAACTGAACAGGGTGCTCGAGCCAGATGGCGCTATGATCAGCCTGCTGTGACCTTAATCGGGGCTGTTTGAGGACATCCCTCCTGTCATGACTGTTCAGTTTCCCAGAAGGGGTGCAGTATTGAGGACAGGTTGCAGCTTAGCACAAAGACAACATGCTACCTGACATGTTTAGGATCAGGAGGCAGCCAGGCTCTCTTTCAGATGTACAGGTACTTCTCGGAAAATTAGAATATGGTGGAAAAGTTGTTTTATTCAGGAAATTCAACATAAAAGGTGAAGTTAAGTTACAGAAATGCAGCACTTTTTCAGGATATTGTAATTTTCCGAGTCGTACCTGCAACTTGACTTCAAATATAAAATGTACATATATAGACAAATAGTATGCAAATCAATATATTTCAGCTTTTATTTGTTTAGATTTTGCTGTTTAGGATTTGCAGTTTCAGAAAACCTCAAATTAAAAAAATTCAGAAACTTAGAATATTGTTTAAAATCAATAAAAAAATGGATTTTAAATACAAAAATGTCAGGCCTCTGTAAGTAAATTGTTACATCTGTACTTAGTACATAAAATGTGTCGGTTTCCCTTTTTATGTTAAATTTCCTGAATAAAAAAACTTTTCCAGCATATTCTCATTTTCCATTCAGTAGCTGTAGACTGTATATGTATCTACTGTATTGCAGTAATAACGTCAATGTACTTTTATTAAAATTTTGATGATTATCTTTTTAGAAACTCTCTTCTGTTTGTCAGCTTATCGGCGTGATTTCCTTGTAAATGTTTGTTGATGTAGTTTTAGGCACAGTATTTATCTTTTTTTTAAATGATTTTTCATTATAAAATAATATATACAGTTGTCTTCCATCCCCTTCCATTGAAGAAAAGGCCAAATTATTAATGGTAATTCATTCAAATGCTAAAGAACTGGAGACTGAAAAAAGTAGCTATAAATTTGCTAAATTTTAATTTAGTGAAATAAGACATGTTTTTTAATTAAGTTAAAAAAAATAATTACAAAAACAAACAGTATTTATCTGAACCAGTTAGAGCACTTTGCTGATGAGCAGTGGGCCAGAATACCTGCCAACAGGTGTAGACGTCAGATGGACAGACCCACAAAACACCTGATTGCACTGATTGTTCAAAAAAGTATTTATGAGTGAAGTAACTGATTGAAATTTTTCACGGGTTTATAAATATTTCTATGAACCACAATTCAAAAAGTATGTCATGATTAATAAAGTATTAAGTTTTCTTCTATAATGGAAGGAAGGAAACATTTTCCAAAAAGCTGTATATTACTTAATTTGATTTCTTATTTTGTATGTATATATGATCCCCTAACTATGTTTAAGTTTTTTAAATCAATACTTAATTCACATATTTTCCCTTTTTTCCCCTCCAGCTCTTTGAGGTCCTTCACTTCCTGGCTGAGAATTTCATCTTCTCTTACATGGGCCTGGCTCTGTTTACCTTCCAGAACCACATCTTCAGCCCAATCTTTATCATTGGTGCCTTTGTATCCTTTCACCCCACTAAACCTCCTAAAAGACAGTTTTATTAAACGGTATAAAACTTCACAGCATTGAATTGCTCCTCCAGAAACTTCCTGAGCCGCCTGTCAGATTGCCATATTCATCGGAAGAGCTCTCAACATTTATCCGCTCTCCTTCATTCTCAACCTTGGTCGAAGGGACAAGATCAGAGGGAACTTCCAGCACATGATGATGTTTGCTGGTATGAAAATGCAATGAAACGCCGCCTGGCCCAAAGAAAAGTCACCATATAAATTTGTCTTAGCAATAGGTATGAGCCTCCCATGAGATGGGTGATTATCTTTAAGCTGGCAACCAGTTATTGCACCAGTCGGGTTTAATTAAGCTTGTCATTTCTTAGTCAGCCATATAAAAATACATCCTGTGGTTTGTTTCTGAAGGGTCAGATTATTGGCATCTAGCAGAGAAAACTGATAAAACTGGGTTAAAGACACAATACTGCTTCTACTTTGCCATTTTCACAGCGTTACTTCCCCCAATGACGTCTAATCCAGCATCCATTTTGCATCCTAACGTTGCTGTCAGCTCTCCAGAAACTAAATAACTGTTTTATCTTGACTCTTGTCTGATCTTTTGCTCTCTTTTGTTTCCTCTCTTCCTCTGATAATGTCTTCTAAGGTTTTTTTTGCTGATCTATGTCGCTGGATGAGGCTGTTTCTCAGCCTCGGGATGCTGCTGGGCCACGACAGCATAAGAAAAGAACATGATGGATGTCACTGTGCCATCAAACCAGTGCAGAAAGAGGAGTTTTAAAGTAAAAATGTTAAGGAGTAGGTCTTTTAAGAACTTTTCTAAAGACTGGATGGATAATGTGGAACCATCGTCTTCCAGGAAGAGATGTGGTCGTAAAAAATCTCAAGCTAGAGTTGGAAATGCTGGAGAGCTGGCAAGATTTAAAAGTGGCACTTCCTGTAAGCTCCACACCTCCTCCCCCCATTCTGACCGAATAGCAGGGGTTGGTCAGAGTTTTTGCAAGTCTGCAGAGGTCTGACTTTATTTTATTTTTCAAGGATAAATAATGTATTGACTACTGTTAAGATGAAAGTGTTTCTGAACAGGATTACCAGCTATAGGTTTAAATGTGTTGTTAAATCAAATGGAAGAAAAACAACAGTAGAGCTCAGGGCTATTTTTGACAGTGACAGTGAGAACATTTCCACACAAACGATGTGAATGGAATCAAGCAGCTATGTAGCAAGAATATAACCATTAATCCTTGAGGATAACTGGAGAAAAAGGCTTCAGCTTGCTAGGGGGCATAAAGACTGGACTCAGGAGGAAGAAGGTCATGTGGTCTGATGGGTCCAGACTGATCCTGTTCCTGTGTGATGAAGCATCAGGGTAAGAAGAGAGGAGGATGAAGTGATGCAGCCATCATGTCTCGTTCCTGCTGTACAAGCCTGTGGGGGCAGTCTATGATCTGGGGTTGCTGCAGTTCCTCAGGTCCAGGTTCAGCAACTTTATGTTCCCAAAGAATGAGGCTAGCTGACTGCCTGAACATAGTGAATGAGCAGGTTTCACCAGGATTCATGAGGCTCAGACTGTGAGAGCGGTTCATGAGACGTCATTTTCGTGGGTTGGCCACCACAGAGTCCAGACCTGAACCCCCTTGGCACTGCGCTGAGGCTGGACTCTTTAATCATCAATAGAAGATGTTGGTGAGAGATGAATGCAATGGATGGAAATAAGTCACTTTGAAGAAACTCAGCAAAACAGTTTCACAGAGGATTATAATCAAAGCAAAAATCAGTCCATGGAAATATCAGAAAGTGTGACCTTTTTTCTTTACCTGGTGACTTTTGTTTTTGGCCAGGCAGCTTGTTTGTTCTCTTATCCTTGCTCATCGTGTTGGGTTGTGATGGGATGATGTTACTATGCCGTCCTCTGTAGGTCTGCGCGGGGCGATGGCATTCGCCCTGGCTATCCGGGACACTGCAACCTACGCCCGCCAGATGATGTTCACCACCACATTGCTCATCGTCTTCTTCACCGTGTGGGTGTTCGGTGGAGGGACCACACCCATGCTCTCCTGGCTGCATATAAGGTGGAAATCTATTTACATTTTTTCTGAAATTTTGAGCTTCACAATTAGATATTATGGATGGAATCAAAAGGTGTAAGAATATTTAAGCCTATACCTCAAACCTTAGAGGGCAATAAGTGGCATCTGCATTTTCTGTTATTAAGAGAAATCACACAGTAGGTAGGGCAACTAAAGACTGAAAATCAGCTTGATTTGAGACTGAATATCCTCTGGAAGTTTAGAAAATACCTCTATTTTACTCTTCACCTTGTCAAAAATGGCCCTATATGGGTTGGTATATATTTAGGCCTTATCTGAAAAATTTGTTGTAAACTTTTTGTGTTAAAATCTGCAGTTAAAGCAACAAAAATGAGAGCTAGCCAGTGGTAGCGATGTAGCCTTTGTCAAATAAATAATTAAACTATTAACTCAAACAATTGCCCACACGACAAATGCTCACAATATTATTGGAAAAAGAGACAAATTCTCACAAAACGGTTCTTCATTTTTTGTTCTTTAAAAACAAAAATTGCACACAAGCAGAAAAATATTAGTTTCAACATTAAATTTGATTCTCACAAATTTGTCAGTCTTTAATTTAAGTAGAGTAGATAATAAGTACAGTTTAAAATATTTAAAAATGGGAAGTCTTTATTTAAGGCTTGACTTGGAAGATACCTGAAGATGGGCATTATATTGATAAGCATTATGTTTTCATAATTAACTATAATCATTGTGTGAACATATGTCATATCTCTATATCTGAAAAAAATACTTTAAAAAATCGTCTTTTTCTTTGAGTGTTGTGAGCATTTGTCCTGGATTTGACTCAGCTTAGCGTTAGCTGTGTAGCAGCAACTCTTTTCTGTTGGCATTGTTTACTTTGGTTTATTAACTGTGAATACTGTCTTTTGGGTTGCACTTTAGAAAAATAATAATAATAATAATAACTGATATAAGCTTTCCTTTGCACTTTTATTTTTTTGCACATAAATAACCTGAAATCTGCAAAATACATCGACCTAAATGCTCACCCAGTCAAAACATTTTAACATATTGGAATGTTTTTAGCGCTAATGAGATAAATTATTAGGTATAATCGAAAAATTGTGTCTTGCTGTATTTTCATTTTAGGTTGTACAGTTATTTCCCAAACTGACACTAAAAAAAACAAAGACTCTTTCTCAGAGTGAATTTTTAAACAACAATCACTGCAGTCAGACTTGTTTCAATGATTCACTTCTTCCTTCCTCACGAAGGCCTAAAGTTTGCAGCTATAAGAAGAGAAGTGAGAGCTAGCCGGTGACGACGATAGGACATTTGGTTATTTACCAGGTTTGTTGTCTCTTAATGAAAACAATGAGGCATCAACCTTTGTAACAATCAACACTTTTTTAGTGCAGTGTTTAATCTGGTTTATCAAAAGTTACAAACTACAAAAACTAACTTAATAAATCAAATACCCACTACTTTTTGTTGTCAGAGTTTCTTGTTTCCATTACAAGGGAAATGAGAGCCATACAACTAAGCTATGAGTCAGAGAATTTTTTTTTTACATTTTTTGAACTATAGATTAAAATAAATCAATGAAAGGAGATTAAATTAGGAAAAAAACTTATTAGTATCAAGCATCAAATAATTAACTCTCCAGTTGGCGTTGAAGTTCTCATGGGCGGTCAGGAGATGGTGCCAGAGTTTTCTACTGCGTGTCCCATCTTTGTCCATGCAGAGCCACCAGGATGTCTGCACGATGTACTCTAAGATTTACGTCCTCACACTGAATGTTTGAGCTAGAAGTGACACTGAATCCAATCACTGGGCTGAAACTGCGTAAACCGTCTGCGGGTGACATGTTAATATTTATTCGGCTGATGCAGTAGTGGTTTCATATTTCTGGGTTTTCTTCGTTTCATCTGTTCATGATGCACCGCTTGTCATCATAAAGCGGATTATCTCATTCACAGCAGCAGCGGCCTGAGCGACCAGGGTCTGCTTAATATGAGTAATGCCTCCTCAGACTGAGCAGGAACTATTGTTTGATGGTTAAGAGCACTGCCAAACCTCCTTGTGAACCCATCGCCATGGTAACATGGCTGGCAAACATCAGCTGTGCTCCCTGGTGTGCATGTGCACACACATAAACAGCATGCAGCCATGCTCTGTAGGTATGCATGCTTGTGGTCTCACTGGTCTTTTATGTATAAACAAACAAATGTGTTTGTCAGAAAATGTTATGTGGACGGTGTGTTTCGTAGCTGATGACCGAATCATCAGATTTAGGAAGATTAATCGCAGCTGGCTTTTGGGTGAGGAGTGGGATGTGATGAGGACTGCTTCTGGGATGGAAAACATCTTGTGTTTGATTAAACGCGGCTGGTGTTGGGTTTTAGAAGGATGCCTGTAATGAGGGATGCATGCTGCTTATCGCAGAACTTGGCAGTGTAGCAATCCAGAAAAAAATAGATCCCTCTATACTCATGCAAGGTTGGAAGAGGCTTTCAGTCTCTGAATACCACCATGAATAAACTGGTTCTTTAACATCTTTTTGGGGGAAAAGTAGTTTTATTATTATTATTATTAATAATAATAATAATAATAATAATTTATAATAATAATTTATAATAATACTAATAATAATTATTATTATTATTATTGTAGTTTTATTGTTATTATTATTATTTATAATTATTATTTTTACTATTTCTTCTGCTTTATTTTAATTGTATTTGTTTTAGATTTATTCTATTTTACTTAACATTTTGTAATTAATTTTATCAAATTGACTTAATTTTATTTGACTTTTTTTTCATTTAATTTCCTTTTTTCTTTACTGACTCTTTGATCTCATTTGGTTTTACTTATTTTCTATTCAATTTAATTTTACTTTGTTAATTTGCTAATTTACATTTACTTTAATGTCCTCTAGTTTCATTCACTTCACTCCAAATTATTTCAATTTGACTTTTTCTTATTTCAATTTGCTTATGCAATTATGTTTTTCTTAAAAACATTTTATTTTTTAAGAGACAAAATAATAGTTGGACTGGTCAGAGTCTTATAACAAAAGATGTTTTCATTTGTGGAACACAGCACAAATGTTTACCCACATCAGTAGGAGGTTATTGTTCTTTTTATTTAAGCTGTTTTTCTGCATGAATTGCAATTTCCCGAGAATAACTTCTGCGGATTAGATGTAACCGCAACACAGCAGTTGAATCGCATTGTGAAATGTGATTCCACCACTGGAATTACACTGACTGGGACCTTTATGAAACACACAGGAGGCAGGTTTTCCTAGAAAACTCCACGGCTCAGTGCACCAATGAAAACACACAATCGACAGCTATTTTATTTCCCAACCTATAACTGGATGCTGGCATAATTCACTTTTAGTGTACTAAAAATAAACCATGGCATTTGGATAATCTTTTGACTCCCTGCCATGTTACAGTTGTTTACTTTTATTTTCACTTATGGTTTGTCTCTGTTCAACTATGGTGTTTGGTAAAATGACTGGAACTGTTGGGAAATGATTGAGGTTTATGTTGATATATGTAGACATTTTGAAACTATTGACACGATCCTACACAGCCCAGGTTTCCATGATGATGAACACTACCACAAAGCATTCACACAATTATGGGTTTGGTAGTCCATTTATTTCTTATATATATATATATAATTGTTTTGGTTTTATTTGTATTTTTAGTTGTATTTCTACTTTTATTTTATTATTTTTAGTTTTCTGGGGATATGTCATAGCTAATGAAATAGCTGTTTGTTCAGCTTTAAACAGACCGTGGTCCGCTTCCATGGATAGTACGATTAGTAGTAGCAACCTGTTGGTGTCTTTACATTTTTACCCTGAATAAAACGAAACCAAAAGGTTGCAGCTATAATTCACGTTTGAATGTTAACTAATGAAGGTGCTGTAAGAAGTTTAATTGTGACAGGTATGATTGAGGTAAAGCCAGACATGGATTTAAATCAAACACACTTGAACAGGTTTCAGTGTGATCCAAACTGTGAAGTGCAGCGGGTGAAAATGTACTTAAAAAGAACATGTTGGAAAAAGTCCAACAAAAAACCTGAAGTGACATAAACAGGGAGGAAATAAAGCCTCAGTTCCACCGTTAAGAGCTGGAAGCAGCAGAAGTACTGACAGAAGCAGAGGCTTTTGTGATGAAGAGACTTAAAGAGTGGAGTAAAAAGAAGTGAAATGGAGAGATGAACTGAGCTCTGCATGACAGCCAAAGTGTAATCCGCCGCGGCGGATCAACTCCACGTTGAGGAATAAGCAATGGAAGCAGTTGAACAGTTCAAGCATAAGCACTTAATTGAATTGCACTGAATATCTAAAGTTTTGTCATGGAGCCATATTTTTTGTGTGTGTCTGAACATCTGCTAAGCCGCGGTATGCTAAGCCAAGTCTGAGGATTACTGGACGTCCACAAAACAGAGGATTATATTTGGCCTAGACTGTTGCCAATTAGTGTTTTAAAAACGCTGTGCGGTTTCTTTTATCTGCTTAAACCTCCATTCGCGCTACATTGAGTCCTCCATGCCAAGATGTAGATTTGATCCTCGAAGTTATATGGATTTGTATTTATCTGTGCATGCAAATGTGGACACAGTGATATGAAATATGAAATCTGCTCAAGATGTTTATGAACTGTGATCCTTGGAGTTCCTTTCAGGAGCATATATATATATATATATATATATATATATATATATATGTGTGTATGTATATATATGTATGTATATATATATATATATATATATATGTATATATATATATAATGTGTATATATATATATATATACAGGTCTGTCTCAGAAAATTAGAATATTGTGATAAAGTTCTTTATTTCCTGTAATGCAA
>JBBBVT010000015.1:24503581-24521371 GCA_037177035.1 Craterocephalus eyresii
ACCACATACTATACCACGTAGAAAACCATTTTTCTTAGAAAGATTAAAATAATATCAGGTATAGTTCCTTTAAGTTATTTCTTCTCTCATCTTCTATCATAGAAACCTTCATTACGCTTTCAGTTAATTCCGGTCGATCCATGCTCGTTCCCTCAATGCTCGAATCCACATCAAGCGTAAATGGTTCTTAAGGACATTTTCTTATGTTGTTGAAAAGAAACGAAGCAGGAAGGAGAGCTTTTAACTTCCGGTAGAGGTTCGGTACGTCACTTCCACCATCCAACCAATCAGAACCTTCCCAAATTAAAAAAAAAATCCATGTAAACTTTCATTTGGAATATATATTTCCATGTAAACCTGAAGGAGAATACTTAAATTAATTCCAAATTAAAAACATCATGTAACCGCAGCCTGTGAGACAAGATGGGACTCTGTGGAGAAGAAAGTAAATATATACAGGTACTACTTGGAAAATTAGAATATCCTTTAACTTCAAAGATTAAATATGTCGACAAATAGTATGCAATATCAATATATTTCAGTATTTGTTTGTTTACATTTTGCTGATCAGGATTTGCATCTTCAGAAAACCTCAAATAAAAAAACTAACCCTAAATCTGAATATTGCTTGACTTCAATAAAAATGATTTTAAATACAAAAATTTACCCTGAAAGTCAAATCTTGCATCTGTACTTAGTACATAAAAAGAATTGGTTCCACCTTTTATGTTGAATTGCCTGAAAAAACAACTTTTCCATCATATTCTAATTTTCTGATTAGTGCCTGTACAATCAACAGGTGAATTTAAATAAAATTTGTATGCCTGTCTTTGCATGTTAAAACAGCAAAGTAAAAAATAAAGTTTACACTGGCAAATGAGCTCACAAGGTCACTGAAGCGGAACTTTCCACCTTAGGTCTGAGCAACAGAAAACAGCTGGTTAGTGGCACACTCCCCATCCAGCTCAGTGAGGGTTGAACTAAAACACGCTGAAAGCTGGGTGTTTGTGCAGAAAAAGGCTATAAAACACACCAGCCCCATGGTGGTTGTGTCTGATGATTAAATATGAGTCTGCTTTCAATTCTTGTCAGAGAAAGTCGGGTCAGAGGTTACAGTCTCAGCGCACATTTGCGGCTTCCTGTGGCGCATTTCTGCTCTCCGCTTATCTGATTCCCCATCACACATTGAGTCAAATGGGATTTTATCTTGCGTGAACTCACCTTAACCCACTGGCTGCTCATCCTCACGCTGCTTTATCCACGCTGTGCTTCTCGTAGCCCAGATGCCTCATGACTTCGCTGCAGTAGGCCTCCACCTGGCTTATCTGCTCCACGCTCAGCCTCTCCCTCCACGCAAAAATAGCCTCCTTCGCGTCCCGCGATGATATCAGGAAAGGCTTGTCGGAGGAGTAGCCGTGCCCGTGCGTCATGTTGAGCGCGAACCTCTCCAAAGCGGCGAAGCTGGAGAGGTTGGAGAAGCGGTAGAGCCTCTGCAGCTCCTCCATGGGGTGCAGGACCAGGTCCTCGTACCGGATGCGGAGGTAGTTTCTCCTCAGCCACGGGGGCGCGCTCGTCACCAGCATCATGTCGCTGAGCCAGTTGTCGCAGATGAGCTCCATGGCGCTGGCCACGTAGCTCTCCGCCCGGTTCATCCTGTTGCTGGGAACCAGCAGCCGCTTGTACTTGTCGGTCTGCTTCTTGCTCCGCAGAACCTGGATGCTCTCCTTCACCAGGGCCTGCTTGGACTTGAGGCGCGAGTTGTGCACGGCCCTCGGGTCTCTAAAAAGCTGCACAATCTGGAGGTTCACGGCGGGGTCCCTCATCAAAGGAACCAGGTTGCTCAGATCCAAAACGCGGACCCCTTTGATCACCATCACCGGGTACTTTTTGCACTCCCTCTCCAGATCCCTGAGGTCCCTCTTTTGGCATTTGGCACACTGGTCCTCTTTCACCAGCCCGATCTCGTTGCGCTTGTGCGCGTCGCACAGCGGCTCCGAGCAGATCACCTTGTTCATTTTCCAGCCGAAAATGAAGGAGGTGGTGATGTTCTGCGAGCCTGCGTAAAGTTTCAGGACGGAGAAGTCGCAGCGGTAGAGCGCGTTCAGCATGTCCCGCACCGCGCCCTGGAGGCTGCCCGCATCCCCGGGGTACAGAGCCTGCCATATGTGCCACATCGGCTCGTAAAGGTAAAAAACATCGGGGTGCTGGTTGAACAACTCCCCCAAAAACGAGGAGCCGGTCCTCCAGGTGGCGTGCAGGTAGATGTGTATCCGAGCCTGGCTCTTGTTGACGGCGTACTCCATCGCGTCGCTGCCGTTGACTTTGTAGCCGTTATCCCACAGGAGCGCGACCGTGTTCTCCAAATCTGGGCATCTGGGCTGTTGCTGCGGCAGTTTGGCGTGCTGAGCGGATTTGTCCCGGTAGTCTAACACGTACGGGACTAGCAGAAGTAAACCTGTGTATGCCAGAATCAAAACCAGGTATTTCTTATGTAGCCTCCTCTTCATTTCCTTTCGCCGAGAGGTGGCTGGAAGTCCTGTTTTCTCGAGAAACGGCGCAGCGCTTTGTGAGCCGAGGAGGCACCGAGCCCGCTTCAGTAAAGTTATGCGTGTGAACATGAGCGCGCGAGTGTATGTGTGTGCGTTTGGATTAGCCACGCCCCGTTGACGACAAAAATGGCCAGATTAGTTTATACAAATTTGATTTTCAATAACAGTAGGAATTCACTTATTCAAATAAACCATTAATATTAAAAGTGTGTGTACAATATTCCCGCTCTTTGTGAAGCGATTATAAAGCTACGCAGCGCGGAGGGCGCGCGCCGAAAATTACAAACTCAAAGACCGTTGAAGGAGAGACGTTCTAACCATGGTTCTGCTACTGGCTAATGTAACTCCGCTCGAGCGCTAAGAATGATGGGAGAAAATCGGAGATATCTTGCATTCTTTTGTAGTTATTATTGGTTAGAAAAAACTACATAATTTTTAAAATATATTTTAAAACCAATATTAACATTAACAAAAAAATTAAAATAAATAAAAAATAAACGATTGTAGGGCAGTTATTATTTGCGCATGCGTACTAGTCACTGTTGTGTTGTGGGACGTAAACGGGCGCGCGGTACTGGAGGGATCAAATCAATAAACCAAGGCCGCCCTGTATTTTAAATGAGGGATATATTTAGTTATATTTTACCTTGTATTGTCGTCTGACCTTTCAGAGATACCACACCCGCGGCTGGAGTGACACACAGGCAGCTGCATGCAGCATCACGGTTTGATGCTTAGCTACTCTGCAGCACTGACAACATCATGGCACACTGGAGCACCTTCGAAAAGGAGACGGAGAGAGAAGTAAAGAGGCTGGTAAAATCCGTCAGCGGGATAGAAGATGAGGAAGATCAAAATTTCCAGCTTGCGTTGAAGTTTGCGTGGTCTAATTTCAAGTGAGTTAGCCACATAGCAGGATGAAGCTAGCTTGTCAGCGGCTAACTAGTACAATATTGGTTAGCTACAACAGATGATGAAAATGACTGATATCTTCTTTTGTCAGATTTCATCGATATTTGGACGTTGACAGCCATAAGGTTCAACGCAGTATAAGTGGGTGAGTGAGCCTTTGGCTAGAGTTGTTGTGGCATTGGCATTTTCTGGGGTTTTATGGGGTAGTCAGTCATTCATGGAGGTTTTGTTTTGCATTCATATTTTACGAGTTGGATAGCAGCCAGGAAAATCTAAAACGGATACATGGATATTACCGATGAATTCCTCGGATGCTCTATCATATTATTACAGACTTTTAAAAAAAAAAGGAACAGAAAAATCAAACCTACAGAGAGATAATATGAATATAAATGTGTTTTAGATAGATTTGTGAGATTTCAAACTACATTTCTTTTATTCTAACTATTCAGGGTCATGACAGTGAGTCTGTAAAAACAAAACAAACCTGCTGGCTGATGCTTTCTCCTTCAAACCTCACATCCAACTGCTGGTATAAAAAACTTCAGTTAAACTGGGTCATGTAAACTTTTTTTCCTATCACAAAAAGAGACTTTTGCTGCCAGTTTCAGTCTCAATGTGATCATATTAATATTAATTTTTTTTCTTTTTTTAATTGTGCACATGCTCTTGATACCACCTATCAACTGCATTCTGTTTGTTATTGTGGGATAGTTTTCTTTGTTCTCCCCTGGAATACCAATATTTTTTCTTCTTTGTTCTCTTATTTAAAAAAATCCCCACTCAAGTTTCTGCCCTTCCAAAAAATACAAATAAAAAAATCCAAAAATCACTTTGTCTCAGCTAACTTTCATCAATCCTTGTTTATTAGGGATTAAATCATATATCCTCAGATCTACCTAACCCCCTTTCCCCCATCCCCCCCCCTTTTTCTTGCATAGTTGAGTATTTTTTATCCTAGTCATCAAGTTCTCATCTAGAGCCCATGTGCCTTTTCGACATTTTATATGTAATCATTCATGCCAGCATAAAATGTCAGATAATAAGATGGTCAGGTAATACACTCAACTTTACCCAGCTTGAATTAAAAAGAAATAAGAAGAAAATTGACATGACAGTTCTCTTACTGGAAGGTCTGTCTTTGCTAATCACAAAAATAAGCCTCCATCTGATTTATGATTGTTCTCTGAGTATGTGAAATTTTATCTTATGTTCGCACTGTCCTGTCGAGCATAATCTTTTATGATTTTCAGAATATATGAGAAGCTGATGGTCCACTCAGACCTGAGTAAAGCTGGAAGCTGGATGAGACTGACTGAGGAGTTCCTGAACTCGCCACTACCTAATACTGATGGAACAAAGGTAAATAAAGGCTAAATGGATGAGAAGACAGAAAATAAACAGCATTGCGCAGCGCCTTTCATTATGTCCTGTTTTTCATCCTCGTGATAAAGCCTCAACATCCTGACCATAGATGTGAAAATATCATAGCAAACTGACAGGAAACTTTGTACCCTGACAGACAGACGCACACTACAGCATGCTGTCACTGCTGCTTTTCTTATCGGGGTCTCCCTCTAACACAAGCTTTACAGAGAGACCCAGGCTGAAGGAAGCTGGTGAGCTGATTTCTTACATGTTTATTTTATTTTTTAAACTCTTGACTTAGTAATCATGGTGTCTTTAACACGTATCTGTCCAGAACCAGAGGACAACTTTGACTGGGCAAAGTATCTGATGGAGGGTGAGGATGTAGACATTGGGCCATATCCTGATACCCCTGTGAGTAAATGATTGTCAGATGTACGTTTTGTGGAGAACAATGCTTGTATGCTCAATATAAAGGACATAAAAGCCCAAAGATGGATTTTTCTAATAATCATACTTCTTTTTAGGAGTGGTCAGAGGACGAGAGCGAGGATGACGACACTCAGCAGCAAATCAGCAGGGAGGACTCTGGGATTCAGTTGGATAGAACGCCCCAGGAGGACCAGGACGTCACCAGCAAGACAGTTCCTGTCACATGGACAGGTGGGAGCCATTCAGATAACGTAGCATTAGAGAAAATATAGTGAGATTTTTATGGTTAAGCAACACTGAAATTCAGCCAGTGTGAGGATTTATGTTGTTTAATCATATGTACCCTTTCCAGTGGGGGAGCCAGATGCCCGGGCCTGGCTGGAACAGCATATCGTGACACCATACTGGGTGGCTCATGCTCCTCGTTTTCCCCACAGCTTGCATTTACACTCCAACCTACTCAATGTTTGGTAAGATTTGTTCCTTTGGTTAGAAGCAATTTATTTAAATGTGCAAAAATCAGAGGAAATAAAGTAATTAAAAAAAAGAGTTTATACAATTCATTAAGAATTTGTTCAATATACATAAAGATGTCAATATCTGGCCTGAGCTGCTTTATTCTGAACTCTTAGGCAAGTTTTCAGTTACAGTTCTCCAGACTTCTCGAAGGACTTTCCAATGCTGTCCTTTGTATGTTTGCTGCCTTTGGTTCTCAGTCACAATCCATCCCTCCATCAGAACTGTTTTCAGTCTACTTCTAGAGTCATTTGGCATCCTTCGGCCTTTCCTTCCTGATTCCCTTCCTTATGAGTACCTTCCTAGCAGCCGTCCTTCCTTGGAGACCATTTCTGATGAAGCTTCTGTGAATAAAACCTCCAGATTTGTGCTAGTTTAGTCCTCCGCTTGCCTCGTTTACTCAGCTGTTATGAAGGACATTCTGCCCTAAAGTTTACTGCCTTTTTTATGCTTAAATGATTCATTTAAAGGGAGTAAAAAAATAGTATATTTAGATAGTATTAGATTAATTAAAAACTTTATGGGAAATCTAAAGAATAGATTAAATTAGATGCTTCCTTTCTGCAAGGAAACCTCTCCAAAATTTGCTAAATGTCACCCGCCTGTATATCGGTGGCTTGTTAAAAGATGGCACACACTGACTGAGTTAGAAAGTTCACATGTTTATGCTTGGCTTCTCTCTTCTCAGGGATCAGCACTTGTATAACACTGACCCACTGTATCTGCCAGAAGAAAAGGCCTTTGTCACAGAAACCCAAGTAATACGAGAGACATTGTGGTAAGCACCGATGCCGCAGTGTGAGTCTCTCCACAGAGGAATTGATCTTCAGCTTTTCCTCTGACTGTACCGTCCTGCATGCACAGACAAATGAATCGCTGTCTGACTGATGAGATGAGAATAATTTCCCTGCATGATTTCTATGTTCCAGGCTCCTCTATGGTGTTAAGAAACACTTTATCTTCCAGCATCATGATGGAAAAGTGTCCGTGAGGAATAATGTGGTGGTAACTCATCTGACCGGTGTAAGTTAGAAATCTGGAAGTTACCAATACTTTTTCTTGTTTAAGAAAGTAATCTGATTGGTCTTGTGTTGTGCTGCAGAACTGCCTGCGCTCTGTGCTGGAGCATATCGCTGTGTATGGGCAGGCGGTGTTCAGGCTGCAGCGGTTCATAGACGAGGTGACGGGGTACAGCTCGGAGCCCTGCCCACCAGGCTCCGGTTCTTCACACGGCTCCAGGAAGGGCTCAGATCCTCCGTTCAGGACCTACCAGGCTTTCGTGTGGGCGCTGAACAAGTACTTCACCTGCTTCAAAGAGGAGCTGACGAGAATCGAAAGAGAGCTCATATGTGACGGTAAGTTAATTATGTGAGCCATGTCTAATGTCTGATCGATTACCAGTAGGGATGCGAACGATTAATCTATTATCCGTTAATCGTTGATAAGAAATTACTAGATTAAAATAAATTAATCACAATTAGTCGTTTTGAGCCCACAATTGCTCGCCAGCCCACATGAGGCGAGAAGTCCTTGATGCACATGTGGGAAAACAAGAGAAACTGTCCTCTGGCCATATACATAATAATTTAATTTGTTATATTAAATTCAATTTATAATAATACTAATACTACTAATAGTACTACTACTAGGGCTGTCACAATAACCGCAATATCGCAATACTATTGCAATATACTATTGACAAGCCTAATCGTAGGGTGTTGCAAGCAACCGCCAACTCCCAAAAGTGTCCTTGTTCCCTCCAAACTTCTATTTACATCCGTGCTTCCCGCTAGAGCTTATGAGCTTAAATGTTTACATGTTAATTAATTAAAATCAAAAATTGCTTTAAAAAGACTTAAACAGCATCTGTAGCCTTGTTTGCCACTGAAACAAATTAAATCAGAACCTTAATTTGCGCAGCCTGCACATTTGTTTCTAAATTTAAAAAAAAAACAACGAACCGAGTCAGTTTGAAGGATTGAGTGGGAACACGCACAAGCATGGCATAAGTGACGTAAAGTAAGGGCCAGAATATTTCTACTGTCATGATTGCCATCTGCATTATTACCATGCACTTTAACATTAGAAGCCGCGGTGCACGTTGTTTCCTGCTGCTGCTGCATCAGCGCCAGCCTCCACCTGATCTGAATACGTCAGGAAACTAAAACCAGAACAGCACAAGCGGCGCTCACAACCCGCACCTGCAAACAAACAAAAATATATTATTTTTTTCTCTCTTATTTACACAGATTTGACTAAATGTGAGGATTTTAAATAAAATCTGCATAGTTTAAGAAAAGGTCAGGGACCAGCAAAGCTCCATCATTTAAAAAGTGATACACTTTTTTTTCTGTTTATGTCCTAAAAGTGAGGAAAACTAGACTAAAACCTTTTTAGTTTTCCTCAACTAAAACGGGACTAAAACTTACTGAAATGACTAAGACTAATATCTATTTTTGTCCAAATGACTAAGACTACAACTCAAATGGCTGCCAAAACAACACTGTAGCCTACGATTATTTAGGATTGCATCATATTGATGAATAGATCCATCTCTCGCTTTCTTTTTTTTTTTCAATAATTGCGGTGACAGCGGATACCGCGCTGTTGAGACAACATGCAACACCGCAGAGGAAATTCCTTAACCGCAACACCCCTTATTAGCACTACTACTACTGTTACTACTATTACCAATAATGATAATATTAGTAATAATAATGATATCTTTGTTTGAATTGTTCCATGTGTGATTGTGTTGTTCCTACTGTTAGGGATACATTTTTTATTTAGGAAAATGTTTTGCATTTCCGTAGAAAGGAATCTAATGATTCATAGGGACATTCAGCTTCTCAGAAAAAATGCTGCTTTTCAATGAATCCCTCAGTGATTGATAAGATGAAAGGACTATAGATTAATGAATAACTTGATAATCTGCATTCTTAATTACCAGCTTTGCTATTGAACCTTTAGCTTCTTTGTTGGCAAATTATTACTACAAGGATTTCAGTTTTATCATGTCTTTGTGCTGTTCACACATGGCAGCGACTCCTCTTGTAGTTGCAGTAATTTAATCCTAACCAATTTATTTATGCGTTTCGCTTGTTGCTGTCGTTTGTCACTCCCTGTGTGTCCAGCCAATATGACAGCAGATGGGTGTAGGATACAGCCAATCAGGGAGCAAGAGACATGGTCAGGGGACACAACAAACCAAACCAGAACAGATGTGACGTCATGATTATAGATTTTCTAGGTATGATTATTGTTTGAGAAATAATCACGATTTTACGATTATCGCGATGATGATGTGAGAAATGTTTGGAAATGTATTAAATAACATGAAAACTCCTTTTCTGTTTTTTTTGTGTGTTCATGTCAAGAAAACTGAATATGGCAACAAAATAAATAAAAGTATCATTCAAATTCCCATTGGAATTGAGTAAAAATCCCCTCTGCTCTGGCAACAATAATGAAAAAAAGCTACAGTATTATATGAATGAATATGTGAATATGAAAAGATAAAAATAAATTTGATCTTCAGGATTTCAGTGATGACAATAAATTTACATTTACATTAAATTACGATATTTAGGAAGATGTATGATTATTAATTGTAGCTTCTGCTACTGCGATAAATTGTGAAAATAAATAATCGGGACATCCCTAGACTTAAATCATGAGAAACCTTTCTCTTCTCAAGAAATGGAGTTGAAAGAGCCCCCTGTAGACAGAGGAACAGTACAAAAGATCTATGCACACATGAGGATGCACCAGTCCTAACCTGGGCCAAAATCATGGGGAGAAACTCAGCTTATAGACTTTTTTAAGCACTGGGATCCGAATAAGATCATTTAAACCCCCTAAAACGTTTGGGAATGTAACAGAAATATGAGAACTGCCCCGTCCACTTTAGAGATTCTACTTCTTACTCCACTTCAAGTAAACCACACAAGCGAGATGTCATCTGTAAGCAGAGACCATGTTGGTTACAAAGGCCACGCACGTTTATTTAGAGAGCACATCTATGTACAGGACAGTTCAAAGTGCTTTACATAAAACATTAGAAGCTTTTCAGCAGGGTGCGGGAAAAAAGTAGGTCTACATTAAAAACAAAAAATGAATATAAGAGAAAAGGAGGAAGGACAACAGATTAAAAGCATGATCAGATTTAAAATTCAAGCTAAAAAGACTTGGTCCAGACATGGACTTTTAGATAAAAGCTCTGTGGATGCAGAGTTCTGGATAAGCTGCAGGTGTCTGTCTTTGGTAAAAATGCTGTTCATATAATCAAACAAACCACACACAAAAGATGACCGTTTGCTATTTATCACTCCAGGACTTTTAATCTTTTTATGAAGATGGTCGTAGGTGGACTTTGTGATCCATTAATGTGTTCTTCAAAGATGTCGGCTTCATCACTGGAACAGAAACTCTGAGCTAGAAGCCAAAATCATAGATCATGTCTTACTTTTGTTGTCTTATGGCCCAAAGTTTTATTCCAGCTGTAAAACTTTACTAATGTCCTACTATGACTTAGTCATGAATCATGAAGGTCCCACTGGTTTCTCTCTCTCTCTCCCTCAGCGTTTATATTACATTATATACGACCCATGCAGCTCCCTTTGCTTACTCAGCTGTCGAAGGGAAATGGCTGCTTCTCTCCTTGGAGTCATGAATGTTCTCATCAAAGTTTAATCAGTCGTCCGATGATATCTTAGTTTCTTAATCATGTGTGTCAGCATGCTTAATTTCCTTTTCCTGTCCCCTGACCCCTTCTCTTGCATTCTCATTGGCTGTAATTTCCTCCCTACTCACCAACTATCCCCCTGCTCCAAAATATCAAACATGTCATGCATTCAAGTGGAAACTTGGTCGAGTCCCAAACCAGATCACGTCTTTGAAATGGACACAGTGGTTAATCAGATTTGCAGATTTGTCTCAGATCTGAGATGTATGTTGTATAATTTAAGCTTAAAATCTTGTGAACCAGCCTGTTATGATTTAACAAGCTGCCATATTTGAACACACTGATGAATCCTACAGATGAGCATTTATCAAGCAACTCTGACCCCAAACCTTTTTCAAAATTTTGTTACATTTTTGTAATTACTTGATTTTTCATGCTGAAATGAGACAAATAATGACTTCATTGGTTGTTCATACTGATATATCTGCTTTGAAATTGACAGATGGGATGGTACAAGAGCTCCTTTTACTTAAATTTAAAAAGAAAAGAAGTTATAACAAAGTATTTATTTTGGTTGTGTTGGTTTTCCTGCTCAGCCTTTAGTGTAATTTCTTGGCTTTAGATCAGTTGGATGCTGATGACTATCTGTGACCATCTTAGCTGTCTAAACACAAAGATACACGACCAAATCATATCTGATTTTTCTTTGGTTAAAACGGGGAATGAAGTCTGGAATAATTTGGTGATCTGTAGCTTTGCAGATAAACTGGGGAAGAAGAAACTGCTGTAGCATCACAGTTCACTACATTAGTATGGGATTTTCACGCTGTAATGACCGATGCAGTAGTACAAACGAAAATATCTCATTTCACTGGTTCAGCTGGAATTAATGCTGTTCTGGTAAAATGATCTCTAAATTTGAAACCTGTGCGTCTTGTGATCTCTGAGGAGTTTCTTCATGTGAATCGGAGATTGACATAGACTGGCTATAGACTCAGTATTCATTTTTTTTATTGCTATTATAATTTAAAATATTATTATTTTACTCCTTTGATTCTAATTTGTTTCCAGTTGTTTTTTTTAAAAGTTATATTTGAGGTTGAGTTTTAGTGCATCAGCCAATAATCGTGTAGATTAATCGTGATTTCAATAACAATCAAGGCAAGGCAAGTTTATTTATATAGTTCTTTTCAGGTTCAAGACAATTGAAAGTGCTTTACATAAGCATAGGAATTACAATAAAATCAAAAACGGCAAACACAAAATCATTGATAGGAATTACAATAAAATCATTCAAACACAAAATCATTCAAAAACGGCCAAGATAAAAATACACATTATGATCTAATGTTCCGCTTGTTTGCAGCATAATAATAGCTAAGAACTGCTTCTCTGAACATATCTGCCATCTGGTGGCCAAATAATGTTTAACATACAGTGATTCTATTTAGTTTCGTAAACACTAAACTACTTGAACTTTCTATTACAATCCGTTGTTTCCAACTGGCTTATTTTGTGGGATATTTATTTTCTTAATGTAAATACCCTAACACATAGATAGAAAAGTAACGTTTCCAACCAATCAAAATAATTGTGATTATTATTTTTTCCATAATCATCCAGCCCTATTTTCTTTTGCAGATGAAACGGTGACGCTGTCCGGAGTTCTGGAGCGGCTCAGCCCTCACTTGGCTCAGATCAAAATGCTCCACAAAGTCTTTTGCACTGGAGTCGCTGAGGTTCCACCGGCCACCTCCAACGTTGTGTGCGCTTCTCATCTGCTCAACACCCTCTATAAGGCCATCCTGGAGTATGACAGCGTTGGAGAAGCATCGGAGCAAGCGGTGAGTGCTTCGTAGGGCCTCAAACCAATGTCACGATATATTGAGCCATCCATCTCGATAACGATAAGTGGAGGATAACAGCACTATGGTGCACAGTTTCCATTAGCCGTTGATGTAATGTCACTGATGTACGGGTCCGCCATGCCACTCCATGTTCTGGAGTGGCATGGCGGGAATCAGAGTTTTTGTAAAATAATTAATATGAATTAATTCACACTGGGAGCTATAAGCATTGTGTGATTAATGATGGAGGTTTCTTGGGTTAAAATACATCATTTGATGAGTTTTTGCGTTCCGAAGCGGCTGCCCTCTTCGGAAACCAGATATTGACTTCTTCCCACTCCTTTTCAGATATGTACATTAAATTTATTGGTTTATACCGTATTATGTATAATTTGTACTTTTTAGCATGTTTGAAATAAACTATCTAAACTAAACTAAACTATTTGTAACTTCATGTTAGTGGATCCAACACTCATGGGATCACGTGACCTGCATTTATTTACTTTTCCACGTTTTCTAGTAGCGTTTTTTCTCTAAACCTTTCTGCAGCAGTAATGCTGGTTTTCATGCAATAAATAATTTCCTATCATTCATGTAAATATCAAAGTAGTAACAGAACGATTAGTAACTGGCTGCTTTGGTTTGATGGTTTCATACGCTGTAATGTCCCATAAGCTACAGGCTAATGCTGGCGTTTCCATAACAACCAGGAGATAAATGAATCATATATAACTAGAAGCATCAGTCACATCCCTCCACTAGTAGGACCTGATCCTTCAATGGTGGAAAATCCTTTGAAACATTCCTGAATCCAGATGATTCACTATCAGCTGGTCAGACTGGTCTGCAGCACGATTCCACTACAGGATGGAAACTGGTTCATTTACCACAGTGCTGTGTGGGAAGTTACAGGTTCAGCTCCCCCTAGTGGCCAAAAGTTACACAGTGTCCCTTTAAAATGACATCAGTTATCGTTGTAAATCTTATCGGTACATTCTCGATACATTGCCCACCTGTAGTGCTTCGTTCGGTTCGCTCAGCTTTTCGCTTATGGACATTTGTCTGAAGAAAAAAGTAATATATGGTTGTATCATTATTCCTTCTGTACCAGGTGGCTCTGTTATTCTCTCTGTGGACGGAGACAGTCAGACCCTATTTAGAGATTGTGGATGAGTGGATTGTTCACGGCCATTTATTTGACCCAGCCAAAGAGTTCATCATCCAAAGGTAGGTGACTGGTTCTGATTGTTCAACCAGAATCATATTGTATCGTTTTTAGCTGAGTTTTTGATTTGTTTATGTTTTTGCTGTTGCAAAGAAACAAGGACGTCCCAGTAAACCACAGGGACTTCTGGTACGCCACCTACACGCTGTACAGCGTGTCGGAGACGGTGGAGAACGAGGAGAAGCTGAACGATGCGGCCAGCGGGAGCTCGGGAGGCGAGCCGGGCTCCAGCAGCAGGCAGCTCACAATGGTGTCCTTCCTCAAACCTGTCCTGAAGCAGATCATCATGGCTGGGAAATCCATGCAGCTGCTCAGAAATCTGGACTGTAAAGAAGCCGAGAAGTCAGACAGATCCTCCAGAGGTCTGGATTCGCCCGCCTCTGCATTATTTGCATTTTCTTTTTTTGTAACTTGAATTATACAAATGATGACATTTTGCATGGCAGACGCAGAGAGGAAGAGTTTGTACACGCTGTTCCTGGAGTCGGTGCAGTCCCGCCTCTGCAGCCAAGAGGGATCTCCGACGGAGGTGGTGACCGAGCAGCAGGCCACTAAGAGGAGTCTGGTAAAGATGCAGTCCATCATGGCTCGCCACCTGGAGATCGATGACGTCCACGATCCCTTACTGGCCATCAACTTTGCCAGGTGAGTTATTAGTCCTGGGTCCTCATTTAGCAATCATCTGTAAACTGAAAATTGTAAACTCTGTCTTATGAATGATATTTGGTAAGTGCAAAAAAAATCCAGATCATGAAACATGACAAGTTAGTCAGCTGTTAATAAATCAGTTGCTCGTACCTGGGTCATGCACGGTCACTGTCATTCAGAAACGGCCTCATTTAACCAGATATAGAGACAACACGCCCCTTTAGATGTCACATGGACGTGGCTTGTGTGTCTCCTCGGTGTGATGGAGAAAAAGAATTAATTTCCTCCAAGTTTGAAGCCAAAAAAATCATCTCTTCACTCATTCAGCTTCAGCTAACATTTATTCTAAAAAATACATTTGAAGCTCTCTTGCAAAAGTTTAAGTGCAGGAGATTAAAATTATTTTTTAATAAAAATGTTTAACTAATAAAGAGAGAAGTGAAACCAGTAAATGATTCAGGATCCAGGGGAGAACTCTCACTTTATTTATTTATTTATTTTGCTTTTTAAGTGAGAGATTTTTAACCCACCCGATATAAAACTGTCAAGAAAACTAGAAATATAGAGGAGAAAAAATCTTTGCAGCAACCAGACAAGACGATTTCCAACTAGATGTTTAATCAGGTGAAGCTCCTGGTTAATCTTGGCTGGTAAACAAAAAGACTGTTTCTTTCTTTTATTAGATGAGGGAGACTTGATTTGATGCAACTTGCACCCACATTCCCATCCCCACTGCAGCACTCTCGATCTAATTTTGAAGAAATAAATGTGTTTGGTCCTGAGAAACGGACAAGTCCAGCACAGATGCTGTAAAGCAGCGCAGTGTTTGTCTGACCCGACTCCTGCTATATGTAGATGACCTAAACCACCAGAATAGCAGTTAATGTAACTATGAAACACAGATCCCAAGTCACTGCACAACTCTAACATGATGATGATGTCATTGGTCTGATCAGCTGATAGTCTGCGGTGATAACAACAGATCAATGTCACAGTTGTCTTAAGTTTTCAAACCATGTTTATTTATTTTCCTAAAAGGTTACTGATCAAATAATTTTTATTTCCACCAAATGAAGAATGTGGATGCTGAGATTTTCTTTTTTGAATTTATTAAGATCCCCATTAGCTTCTACAGCGGTGGTTGATAGACTTCCTGGGGTCTTCATAAAATACATAAAACAATAAACAGACATAAAAGCATACATTTGCATGGAATGAAGACATCAACCATACAAAAAATCAGTCCATATGACAAAACTTTGAACAGACTCCTCAACTCTTCAGCAGAAAAGCCAAAACCACTCATAATTTCAAAATTAGAAGTACATTCAGAAGTTTGTTAATACAGCGAGCATGGAGAGGGACTCCTGTTGTATGGATTCAACATCTGTCTCAGTGATGTTTTTAAAACTATATTTGACCTTGATGCTTTTTATGTCAGTCAGTAAGGAGTTCCAATGACTGAGGGCTCTATAAATTACTGTTTTATTGAGTTAATTTGTTTTGGGTTACGGAAGGTCAAAACAGACATTACTGACCTGTCTAGTAATATGACTGTGCTTTGAGCACGTCTGAACAAGCGTTTCAGAAAAAAAATCAGTGGCGTTTCGGGCAAACATTGCAAGACAGGATACTCTTTTAGCCTCATTAGTCAGCCAAGACCAACTATTGTGTTTGTTTTCCTGCTCTGTGCGTTCACATCATCCTAGCTGTCCTTAACTGCAGGAACATTTGCTAGTATAAGATGGTAAATTGCACACTGCAAAATGATGATCTCACGTACAAAAATCTGTTCATAAGAAGGGGTGATAAATGGGGGAACTGGACTTGGTTGGTCAACATAGGGTTAAGATTCAGAAACGTCCATCTTTCCTTCCTCCTCAGGCTCTACTTGGAGCAGAGCGACTTCCATGAACGGTTCTCTGGAGGCGACTTAAACGTGGACCGCTCATCTCAGGCCGTCACCTGCCAGACGTTTGAGCTCACGCTGCGTTCCTGCCTCTACCCGCACATCGAGAGGCGATACATCGAGTGCTGCGGCAACCTGATGAAGACCCTAAAGAAGGACTACAAGTAAGCATAATTTTGGAGTGGATGAATGAAGGCGGCTGTTCTTTCATTTTAAACCACGTCGAACATTAAAGCTGCTCCACGTCTCCGCAGGCTGCTGGAATACCTCCAGGCGATGAGGAACTACTTCCTGCTGGAAGCTGGAGACACCATGTACGACTTTTACACGGCCATCTTTGAAAAGGCGCAGGAGAGGGAGAGCTGGCAGCAGCCCTCTTTCCTCAACGTGCAGCTGCAGGAGGCAGTGGGACAGCGCTCCCCAGAGGACAGCAGCAGGTACTACACACTGTAAAAAGTTGATCATATTGAAGGAAACTTAAGTTTCTACTTTTAAACTCCAACATTTATTATTTTATAGGTTATCAGTGTTTTTGGAGGCCATTGACCCTTCCAGGAAAAAGCATCCGGTGAATAATTTAGAGGTTCTTACTCTGAGTTACAAGGTAAATGGTGTCATTAAATTTTGTTTGATATTATTCACACTTTTGTGACAGCCATGTTGACGTGTTTTTCTCTCCTCAGGTCCCCTGGCCGGTAGACATCGTGATCAGCTCTGAATGTCAGAAGATTTACAATCAGGTGTTTCTTCTCCTGCTGCAGATAAAATGGGCCAAATACAGTTTAGACACGCTTCGATTCAGTGGTACGAACAGAAAAAACTATTTTTTTTCTTTTAAATTTCACGTTACTTTGAACTGCCAGCTTTTATTGTTTTATGATTTATCTTGTTTGCTTTAGAATTGTTGTTTTTCCTGCTTTATTCTGAGTTTTGAAGCACCCTGAGATGTTGTTTGATCTTAAATTATGCTATACAAATAAAATGTATTATTATTATTATTGTTATTAACAACAGCAACAAAAATAATAAAAATATTGTTGTTATTAGTATTATTATGTAATCACTTTAAAACAATTTTGTCTGGAATTTAGCTAATTGGTTAAAGATATTTCAGGTTTTAGGAAAATGAAACATATTTTTTATTGTTTAAGTTTTATTCCACAAAAGTATATTATTTAAAGATATACTTTAAAGGCCAAACAGCTCCCTCAGCGTTGGAAAACAAGTCTGTGACAACAAGTCAAAACACAGTTTTTATGTTATTCTTTTGTAGATTTCAAAGATGTCACTAAGAAACTGGAAGGATCTGCTGCAGAGGAAGTGAAACTGAAAGAGCCAATAAACCAACAGATGCACAGAATGTGTCTGCTGAGAGTTAAGCTGATGCATTTTGTCAACAGCCTTCACAACTACATCATGACCAGGGTAAGCAGATTCTGCAGCTACTGCATATGCATTATGGGCGTTCCGGCCAGAAAGTGCACAGTAGTGGGAGGAGACTATGCAAACAGATCTGGTTTGCGGAGCAGTGGGATTCATGTAGCCCGCAAATAGTTAGCGGTGATTATGTTTTCTCTAACAATAGCGTTTCTGAAAAGCAGGTGCTAATTGGCCCAGCAGTATACGCACAATGGCTGCAGTAATAATTTTAAGGAGGAGGCACAGACACCATGAAAGGCGACTGAGAGAATGCATTTTTT
>JBBBVT010000015.1:24526377-24537394 GCA_037177035.1 Craterocephalus eyresii
CTAGAACATAATGGAGTCCAACAAAGACTGCCTTCCTTTGCCCATTCACCCTGCAAGTTATTAGACTGAGATTAGACTTATCCTATTAGACTCTTTGTGGTATGAGTTCAGTTAGGGAGGGGGGGGGCAAGAGGCTAATTGGTTTCTACGGCTGTCCTGATGTCAAAAGCCCCTTTCACAATGCCTTCTCAAAGGCTAAGTCATGCTAATACGCAAAGTTGATGTCGGAAGTGATTATATCAGAGCTGAATTGCACATTTAGGGACACCCAGCGTGGTGCTTAGACTTTTTCCTCACTGTGGAAGTATTGTACAGTTTATGAATGAAAAGTGGCTTTTTAGGTTCACTGTAGACCGTCTGATTTTTTTTTACACCCAAAAAGTGCTTGGAAATGTGTTTCTGAGGGTGAATTTCCTGCGTGAATCCCACTTCTCACCTGTTTCCTGTGATGTGTTTTTTTACAACACTGACCAAACTTATTAAGGACAGATCAGTTTGTAAGTAGGCTACAAGGTCATGTGGTTGTTAGCACTGTAGCCTGACAGCAAGAAGGTCACTGGTTTGAAAAAGTGACCTTTCTGTGTGGAATTTGCATGTTCTACCTGTGTATGCATGGGTTATCTGCGTGTACTCCAGCTTCCTCCCACAGTGAGAAGTCCCTCTCACCTTGTAATTGCTGTGATAGGCTCCACAATCCAGCCCCATTGCGACCCTGAACTGGATTAAGCAGTACAGAAAATTAATTAAAGACTGAAAAAATAACTCTTCCTGTCGTAATTTCTTGTATAATTTAAGAGCAGTTCAACTTCAACGGATATAAACAATACATTTTTATATAAAAGGTATTACATCAAAGATGCTTCTGAAATGTCCTTTGATCTGACCTTTTGCTTAGTAACCTAATTTGTTCTGATATGCTTTGTCCTGTTGTTTTTTATTTGTTCCAATTGCTTTTGCAGCCATTTATTTTTGCCCCGGTTCCAATCTTTTTAGAAAGAGCAAATATAGTTCCTGAAACATTAAAATGTCTAAGTTTTACCAGCTATATATTTAAGTTCTATTGGGAATAAAATGTGGGTGTATTTACCTCCGCCAAGGAGGTTATGTTTTATGTTATGTTGCGTTTTTTTGTTTGTCTGTCAGTGTACAAGATAACTCAAAAAGTTATGGACCGATTTCGATGAAACTCCAGGATTGCATGGAATGGTGCAAGGAACAATCCGGAAGAGATTACGGATTCTGGATCACTTTGAAATTTTTGTTAACATTGCAGTCAGTGGAGCTTGGTGGAGGTCTGTGCTCTCCGAGTGCTCTTCTAGTTGCAATTGAAATCATTCAGTGTGTCTCAATTTAAAATATCTATTTTAAATTATCATTTTTGCCAACACAATTTTGTCATTTTAGTGAAGAGCATGTGCACCTGAACTTTGAACTGGTGCTGTATATAGACAAAAACAAAGAAACAAAATAAAACAGTTTTAATGATCGCAGGTTAATTAGGTTAAACATAATGATGGAAATTAAAATAATAAAAACTACATCCAAATCTTTCAGTAGTTAGAGAAAATTTTAATATTTATTGATATTCTTTAATTTAATATTTGATTAAGATAGTCAAAATACCCATAAGAAGTAATCATTTTCAATTAATTCCAGTTTTTATTTTATGTATTCATTCATTTGTTCATTTTTCAGGAGGCGGGGTGTTGGGCACCAATCACCCCCCATACCAGCCGACAGGTTGCCGTATTCCTGCATTCCTGCGCGTGCACCAATTATCCCAGCTGTCCCTGCCCTAGTGGAGGACGCCAGCACCGCAGCTCTGACTAGAGTTTCCTGTTGAGTTTTCCTGTTTGAGGGACAGGAACTCCCTGCTCTACTTCTCTCCCCCGCCCATGATAATAACACCGACCGAGGGAAGATTCCTCTGGCCGACGACAGAGAAAAGAAACTCGGACTTGAAGGCGCTCGGGGTTGCGAGAAGGATCTACATTCCGGCTTAATGGCGCAGTAGGGGAGTCCGCATATACACAACTTTTCCCTGCTAACCGACAACTCCGGGTGAGTAGGAATGATTGATCGCGAAGTTGGTCCCAGACTGTGAGGATTTCCAGCTACTTCGCCCACGACTCAGAGAAAAGAAAGTTGTGCTGCACGGTTTAGGGTGTATCCTCCATAACGCCACTTCGGTAAAGTTATTCATTCAAAACATACACTTGATTTTAAAAGTAACTCGGAACAATTAGCTTCATAAGGTTAACAGATTGTTGCAAAGCAAAGCCATTTTCCTGGCTTACAGGCCTGAGCTGTGACTAATCTCAGGCCACGGCACGGAACTGGGATAGAGCCTTTACATATGGAAGCGATCACCTCTACAAATAAAATGACTACTTTATAAAACAGTTTTTTCTTCAGGTTTGGTTGTATTTATTCTTAAAACATGAAAAAATTTTAAAGAAAAAATCTGTAGAGGTGATTAATGTATCTGCCAGGTGTGAAAAATGCCGCAGAAAGGAGTTACCGAAAAAGTAAATCATAGTCTACTCATGAGTTGGCACACAAATGTGTAAAATACGAAAGACGATACTTCCCTGCTTTATTATTATAACTATTATAATTATAACTATTATTATTCATTTGTCAGAGGAAGTACAGTAGTAGCGATCCATGATAGTTGTGCCCAGGTGATGCATTCACTGCCCATTCCATAGCTGTAAACAGCACTTTAAAACAGTCGGAAATACTATATTTGGACTGCAGCTATTTAATCAACCCTCCTCTTTTGTTTATAAAAAAACGTTAGAAAATGTATATGAAACGCATACAGAGGACGCTTCTCTACTAAGAACAATTCTCTTTGATTATTGACTTGTGATTGTTTTTATCACTGTCAGTTTAGACCTTCAAAGGAAGGAAGCAAGGGGGGGGGGGGGGTGATGGCATGAAGATACTTTATGTAAATCTTATCAGTTTTAAAGAGAAAGCAGCAGTTTTTTTCCCTCAGTGGTTTTACTTCTTCTTTAAAGGAGGCCTTAAAGCCAAATAAGAACACCCCTCAAATGGCATATCAAAATATGTAAAGTATATGGTACAGTAAAGCCTCTGAAACTCGTATTTCTATTTTTTACCATTACTCTGTGGGATGCAATATTGCTGGAGCTGTTTAGAACATTATATTATGACACCCTTGACTATTGAATACAATTTGGAGCATGCAATTGTGCAAACGAGTAGCATGAAGAATTGAAGTAATGTTTATGTGCTGGTTGATGGGTAAACTGAGAAACATGGTAGTGATAAGTGCTGTGGTTTGTGACTTGTTTGATAATGAGTTTTCACACCTTAATTTCTGAAACAGCTTGAACTTCCTCTAGATGGGCATTGTTTCATGCAGCAAGCTCCTGAAGTGATGAAGTGGGTGACATTGCTGCTGTTTACTGCTTTTTTCTTGTTGAACTTTTTGCAGGGCATATATTCTTGCTTTTCTGTCAGCTCTCTGATTTTTAAGAACACTGCTGTTTGTGATTAAATTGAATTTTGGTGCAGAGTTTGTGAAACTGTCAAATGTTTAATCTTCTGTTCTATCAGGCATAAGTAAACTGCATGTCATCTTGTACGAAAGGTTTATGTTTCCCCTTTTTTAAGAAGAGTTTATGCAAACTCTGACTACCTTAAAATGCCTCCTTGCACATAAAAGAAGAAATGTGATGCACGCTGACGGTGCACAGCTGCTGTTTGGCGCCACTGTTGCAGTGGAATCACTGCAGATTCGGATGTAATTTACAGATCATGCACTCATGTCAAATGTTGACAAAAATGATGAAAAAATATGAGCTTATCTTGAATTTTTTGGCAGTAACATGTCTCAGAGAGGGTGGAACAGGGACTGGAAAAACTCCTGGAGGAGAATCTGCAACTCATTAGATTCACTAATGACACGTCAGCAAGCTGATTGGATATAAAAAGAGCACATTAGAGAGGTAGAGTCTCTCAGAAGTAAGGACAGTCTATGGTTCAGTAATCATGATCTTAACTAGAGAATTGTTGAAAAGCCTTTTTGGGTTTCCGAGCAATTTTTCAGTGAGCCCTTGGATATTTCAGAAACAGGATTTAAAATCACCAATGTGTAATAATTACTCCTGATTAGTGGTGCGCTAAATTAATGCATGAAACTCTAGGGGCACCTCGCCGTTTAAGCGTGTTTTTACCACTACGGAAGCCATGAGAGTCATAAATATGAAAACATCAACATCTCTCACGTTTTTTGTCTCCTATCTGCTTGCAAAGTACAGAACGATGTAATTCTGCTTCCTTACTGATGCTGATTAAGCTACAAGCATGGCCTCCATGTATCTGCTACCATGCCACTGCTAACAGCGAACATCGTCATGTGGATTTTTTTTGCATGACCTGCAGGCTCAGAGATGATCAGATGAGGAGAGGTAGAGTTTGTGGACCCGTCATCCTCTGCTGTAATGTAGCAACGGATCTTTTCCACTGTAAGCTAAGAGATTAAAGTCTCTGCTGTTTTCTAAAGCAGTGGGAGCAAACAGGAGGATAAAGTAGCTGCTGGACCGTCCTGCCTGTTTCTAACATTACACCAAACCAAACTTCACTTTTAGGCTGAATGAACTTACCAGTCCACCTCAGTTTTCTTCGTCCTCAAGGATTATTATTCCTTCGACTCTTGGGGTAAAGAGCATGAATGCTCCTACGTGTCTACAGGAAAAGGCAAAGTGAACAAAGGTGGTCAGCTATGCGTTTCTCCTCCAACAACACACAGGGATTCACTGCTAAATTGTGACGGGCTAACAAGTTTGTCACGTTTCCGCAACTTTATGTAAAGATGGTGATGCGACATGGCAGATATTACTCACTTATGTGTTAATAATTATAAAACGGGTGTTTCTCATCCTTAATTTTGATTGGCTGAGCAGCGTTCCATGCCGTGATATATTGAGTGTAATCCCACACCTAGGCCCGGTAAGACCTAATAACAAAATATCCCTGCGCCAGTGTCAACGGACATAGTGTTGTCTAGCAACAAACTGTTCTGTGGCAAATTAATCTAACCAGCAAATTCCACTTACTCTGCTCTGCTCCTTTCCGCACATTGCAGCGCCCTGGAAATGGCTTTTCAAAATAATAAAACATACAGCCCTGATTTAGCCTATTAAAAACCTATGTGGACGACACGAACACACAGACAGCAGACTAAAGTTGTTGTCAAGTCTTGTAATTAGCCTACAAGACCGTGGCTTTTTATTTTGAACATAGCCTACTGTGTTTTTATGTCGGCTACATTAAGTTTTAAGTACGTGTTTGTACTTTGAAAAACCCGGTGTAGACCGCATTCATGTTCCTGTTTGGGGCGATCTGAGCTGTGGAACTTGATCCGGCCTACGCTGACGGATCAGAAAAATGGACTTGCTTTCCAATTTGGCCGGAGAGGTCGGAATAGAGCGGAGCTGAAAGGAGTATGTGAAATGCTGCTAATTGAACAACTTGGCTATGTAACTGCTGCGCCGTGCGGAGCGGAGTGAAGTATGTGGAATTTGCCGGTTAGAGTTGCTAGGCAACCATACTGGCAGGAGAGCAAATAGTTCTCATTTATATTGTTTCATTATTAACAATTAATTGTTTATTTTTTTACGAGCGTTTATATTTGTCGATCTCATAGTCAATATAAGCTTCTCATGGGGTCTTAGCACACCCCTCCGCCGTTGTAAAATCCCTGTAACCCACGGATTCAAGGGGCTTATTGCTTTATTATGATGCTGTAACTCCATCAGTATTGCAGTTACTTGTAGGGAGAAGTAACTACTAACTTTAATTCATTCTTTTTAAAGCAGCGTGCCCAACACTGGTGATAAGCGCTCAGTGCAGTCAGCATTTATCCACCAAAGTATACACTACAGACGAAGTGCATTGTGTGCACTACGCACTGAATTGCAGTGCACTTATGAAAGTGCAATGATTGAGACATGGCCATGTTTCACTCATAGATGTGCTAGTTTTCTTCTTCGTCGTTAGTCTTTTCCTTCATGCAGCGCCACCTTTGGCATGCTCATAAATGTTCTGCCTGGTCTGTGAACATACTTGCGCGGCCAAAATGTTTTACTCTGGAGGGTACCACTAGGGGGAGTATACCACACTTGTACTCTGAAAGTTACAAGCTGCCAGTCCATTGTATTTCAGTTTTTTTTACCGCTAACAATGAGTTGAAAAATGGACTTTGAAAACTAGGAAGAAGGACTGATTATTTTACCTTTTCTGTAGAAACTAAAGGGGGAAAGTTTTGGCCTTGTTAGATGCTGTACAGTATATGTAGCCGATGTGCACGTACATGCAGTACGTTCGGTCCATTGGCCAAAATGGTGGATGAGCCGTTCTAGGGGTCAAGTCAATACCCCAGCTTGTGCACACTTCACGTAACTTCCCAGGCCTTATGCACCCTCTCCATTGTTGGCATTGCTGTCGGTAATATGGATGTAGCAATACATCCACTAGAGGGCAGTGCAGAGCCTGATTTCAGTTTGAGTAACATGGTGACAGTTAAAGAGATCGTGAGAATGTATGTTCTCAGAAAGAGACATATAAAGAGGCATTGCAGTAGGGGATGGAGATCTTTGCTGCCATGAAATTCTTTGCAGCTTCTTCTTTGTTTCTTTCATGAATTGCACATCTGCTATATAGCTCAACACTGCCCCCATGGTTTCTGGTGGTACTACTCAGTTTGCTTTGTCAGGGTGCAGGAGCCCTGGAACCAAACTGCATACATATATGTGATGCAGAAGACAGGTGGACGACTCCATATCCATCTTTATCTTAGAGTATAAATGGGCCTTTAGGAAAGGCTGCAGTAAAGAATCGGTTTGTTTTTCTTTTACCAGAAAATCTGTCTTTGAGACGACTCAGTCTGATCTTGGCTCTACTATAGAGGCTTCTACCATGTCATCTCTTCTTGAGATGAAATCAGCTGTCAGTGACATAAATGAACAGATCTTAGAGTAAGAAAATGAAACAAACTCCTTCACTTTCTCTACAAGCATCGCAGGTTTCTTTGATTTGATCTTATGAGGTTTTACAAAAACCATAAATCCATTTATGCCAAAGATGTAATGTATATCCAGATATAATCAAAGGCCCGATCGGCCCAGAGTTTACTTGTCCCTCATGAGCAGACACTTAACCAGCCATAAAAAACTATGGTTCATTTTCCCACTCAATGTTTATTTGCTCAAGAATTGCACTTAATGAACTTTCCTCAGTTTCAGCGGTTGCCAGAGAAACCTTTGCAAAATTCCAGTAGCTCAGCCATCCAAGGGACATGCATTTGCTTTCAGTGAGAGTGCATTCTTTCCTATGATATGCATATGTGTTTGGGATTTGGGAAATGAACTGACATTCATTTTCCAGCTCCGGTGGATGCCCCAGCTCTCTCCAAAGCTCTTTCTAGTCACAGTAACATTTGTTTTGTGAGTTTTCTTTGTACCTATTTAGGGTCAATGATTTTTTTGCAAACATATGTTGCATTTTAAACATAATACATCTTCTTTAGATGCAGTCTATTTTATGATTTCTACTCGTTTCATTAAAACTGTCACATCAACAACCTCAGGTCTTTCCCACTGCATTGCTAACATTGGTAGGTCATCCTCTGTCTATCGTTAAGTGATGCTCAACCAATGATCTCACAGCTTCTCTTATTAAAGGATTTGATAAATATTTGCATCTCAACAATATTAACCAAACGTGTCCAATCTCATTTTGAATAAAATACAGCTGCTCCTTAAGGCATTTTATGAAGTCATATTTTCTCAATAAATGTCAACTTTTCAGTTGCTAAGAAGCACAATTTTATTTACCCAAAGCATAAACAAACCTGTGCAAAGCATAAACAAACCTGTGATAAATCCACAAATTAACGGGTTTCCATCTGCTGTTAGCAAAATACAACTCATTTCCAAAATAACAAAGTTTAGTCAGCAGCTACTCACAGGTGGTCCCATGTCTTTTCACTTTTCTGTGCTGACGCTTCCACGCACATTCACAGCCCAAACTGCTCCTCAGAAAGAAATCCCTAATTTGTTTACAGCTACATCAACAGGTACATAATGGCCGACACTCCCTGCGTAATCAGGTCCCTCTCAGACACTCCCTGACTTACTTTAGCACAGCCGGAGGGATGGTGCCTTCTAGACAGTCCCTAACTCAGTTAGCAGTGCTTTAACTCAATAACATGTGATGAGGTGAGGGACCGCATGTTGTGTGAGAGGATTCAACCAGATTAACTGTGTTGAACAGGGAGATATCATGTATGTCAAAGCCACGTCTGCAGATATGACAACAGAAACACAAACACATCCTCATCGCTCAAAATGACCTCTGGAGGGTTTTGAATGAGGAGAAAACGAAGCATGGTCAGTAGACGATGACATCACTATGAGTGCTTTACTCATCTACACCTGAAGGAGGCACTGCGTCTTATTCTGGTGCTGAGATGCCTGAAACATTTGTGTTCTGTGCTTGGCTTTTTCCCCTTTTTTCACCCTTATAGCCTTTAAAAAAAGTAACAGTCAGAGTACCGATAAAACACTGAATCAGGAGTACAGATAAGAGTTGTAGTATTGATAAATCCTTAATGATGCCCATCCCTAGTTGCAGCACTCACACAAACCTCGGAAAGCAGCTTCACTGAACTTTGGCAGATTTTTACACTGGTGCCCACAAAAAACGTCTTATTCATCGTTAATCGTTCTTCCTGTCTCTTCTCTGAGCTCTCTGCAGCCAGTAAAGTCAGTCTGACGTTGACTCTAGACCTCTGTCACTTTCGCTTTTTGGAGCTTATTTGCTATTTTCAATTTTTTTTCAGAAAATGGAGTCTGTATTTTCTGGCTTTTTCTGAAAATGTTATGGGAGTATTTTCTAAAATTATATTGCTTGTTTTTGGATTGTTTTTTTGTGTGAAAACATCTGTGTGGAACTTTGTAATGTGTTTTCTTACTGTTTGTTTTGTGTTTCAGAGAGATTGCTGAGCTTGTTGTGTTTAACGTGTGTGTATAAAACATTGTGTTGTTTTACTATAGTTTATTTGGTTTGTTTGCTGTTGAGTTGCAGTGTTTCCATCTGTCTGTCATTGCATGATTGTCACATAATGTCTTCATCACCCCAACCCTCCTCCTGTACTAACAGGCCTGCTGAGGGATGAAGAGGTTTCTGCGCAGATGTTGTCTCTTCCTCTTCATTACATGTTTGAGCCCTAATGACTCGTATGTACGACTTCATCAAGCTGCAGAGGAGTTCCTCTAATTCTTCTCCTCCTTCCTCTTCATCCTCCTTGTCTTCCTCAAGTGCTGATGAAGCTGCAGTGCGATTAAAATGTTCCACAGATGTTATTTCCCTCACAAGCACTCACCCTCCTCTTCCTCTGAAAGTGGGAAATCGTGCGTCTCCTTTCCTCCTCCTCATCGTCGTCTCCATCTTTTCCTCTGCTTCCTCCCCTCTTCCTTTAAATCCACAAGTCCACCTTCTCTTTGTCTCCTCCTGTCTTCCTCTCCATCTCCTCTTCCTCCTTGACGTGTTAAAGTGCTGATGAAGTCACTGTGTGATTAAAGAGGAGCTCCACAGATGTTCCCCCTGTGATTGATCGCTTCATTTATTGTCTGAGGACTGAATGTAATAAACTCATTAGTACATTCCCTGAGCAGGCGGCCTGTCAGACTCAGTGTGTGTGTGTGTGTTTGTATCTGTGTGTGTGTCTACGCGTGCATGCTGTCATGACCTACAGTGTCCAGCTCCGCCTCTCCGCATCTCTGGCAGGTGATTAATGGTGGTTTTCTTGTCTCTGAGGTGAGTCGCTGCATCCTCCTGCGTTGTTTGACTGAACTCGGCAGGTCGACCCGTCAAGTCATAGGAAAAGTTTTTATGTATTTGAACCTGACAGCAGCGGTGTACCCTGGAAATTTTAATGGGGTGGCCAAGATAGAGCAAAAGTTAGTGTGGGGTGGCAGATCAATAGACTTCATCAAGTGCAACATCAGCGTGATGTCTATTATCTTAGAAACAGTAATATGAATGTAGCAGGGTGACCAGAGGGCCCGGGTGGGGATCGATACCACAACCTCCCGGGTGAAAGTCAGGCACGCTTGCCAGTCAGCCAAAGGGATATCCCCGTGGTTAAGTAGCCAGGGCGCACGATCAGTCGGAAAACACACGGTGATAGGACCCACACACTGTCACATAATGTAATATACTAAGCCCTTAGAATCCTTCAGCTTTTCCTTAAAACTAGTTTTTATGGATAAAATACTTGTTGTGGACAAACTAAATGGTTTACTGCCTTCATTTAGCTTCTCCGTTACCCTTCTGGACCCTGAAGACGATGAAAAACAAGTTCAGCCAATCACAGCTGTTCCGCGTGCTACTCCAGCTCTGTCATTGGTTAGATGGCAACACTTTGGTCTCAACAGCTAGCTAATCACGTTTACAGTACAGATCCTAATAATGCAAATACACCGAAAGCAGACAGCTGCAGAATAGGTCCAACTTTGAAACTTTTCAAGTTTCATGTGTTTTCTGTGTTTTTATGTCACAAGGTGAAATGAGCGGGTGCTGCCAGAGACAAGACTTTTTCCCCCCTAGCATGATTTAAGTGTGTTTTTATTGTTTGTTTGTTTTTTTGCATGTTTTTAACTGTTCTTACACCCCAAGCTAGTGGGAGTTTTAATGAACTAATTGGCAGTACCTGCGGAAGGACTCCTCCCCTGCCAATTAAGGACACCATTTAAGCTGTTTGTGTGCGGGCAGCAGGAGAGACGAAGGAACCAGACCAGACGGATGACAGCCAAGGGGGAAGCGGCGGTGCGGGAGGGGTGTCGGCCTCCCGACCGACCCTCGGCGAGGACGATGAGGACGACGAGGAGGATGATGATGATGATGGTGATGGCGGTGATGGCGGTGATGGCGGTGATGGCGGTGATGGCGGTGATGGCGGTGGTGGCGGTGGTGGCGGTGA
>JBBBVT010000015.1:24537494-24551264 GCA_037177035.1 Craterocephalus eyresii
GTTTTATAAAAGCAATAAGCCCCTTGAATCCGTGGGTTACAGGGATTTTACAACGGCGGAGGGGTGTGCTAAGGCCCCACGGCTTCTCGGGGCTTATTGCTTTAATAACTCATTCTAAACTACAAGAACACTTTCATCTGGATACGGTTGTGATGGGTCGAAGATAAAGTAATATAAAATACAAATTTATGGAAGTGATGCTTGATTTTTGCATATAAAGCCAAATTAAAAGAGGTTAGTTACATACTGTCCCTTTTAAATTATAATATTGCATCTGTTACATCATCACCGTTTTGTTGAAGATGAGTTAGGGTACTGAACTGACCTGTCTGCAGCTCAAATTTTAACCCATGAAAACTTTTAGAGCATCATGAAACTAAAAACTGTTGAGCACGTAGAATCATATATCGTGCAAAGGTCCAACAACTACTGGTCTCCTGTTAAAGCAGATCTATGTAACTCTGAGTTTGTTTACCATGCAGTGCACACCCCAAAGCTGTAGGGGGAGCTCCATAGCGAATATAGGCGGCAGAGGAAGAAGAATGTTGTAAGTAGAGGCAACTTATGGTTGTTTTGAACAGGCGGCGGCGAGTCACCATGGCTTCAAAGGCTTGTAGTAAAAGTAATTATCAAAGCTGTATATATTGCAGATGAAACATGCATATTTGTCCAAACGGATTAACGACCTGCTGTATAGCAGTAGTCTCGTGTATCGCAAGACTTCCAGATGAAAACAAACACGAGCGTCAATGGGCAAAACTGCAAGCACAGTTTCTGGTAAAGGGAGACCCGATAGAGGAGGAAATGTCTGCTTTTTCATCAGAACAGGTCAGTCAGGCAAAATAATTACTTCCAAGCTGCTTTTATGACTATAACAAAGTTGCATAGAGTCTCTTTGACAGACTGCTGTTAAAAGGACGCTACACATTGGTAAACATGAACCTGCACTCATATCTTCCTTCAAGTTCAAAATAAACTAATATTTTCCATCAAATAATCTCAGTTTAAACATTTAAAATGTGCAACCATGATTTCAACATTGGCTCTTGAGAACTTTTTGTTTTATTTACATTTCACGCAAATTCAATTTTACATCATACTTTGTAGAATCAGAACATTAATGAATACCGAGTATGAGTATGTGTTATTTGACCGATGTATGATACTGGTATCGTTGTTGGTGTATCCGTCGTACTTACAAACAAAATTACAATTTTAAAAGTTGTAAATAATGAACAGATAAATTGGTTTTCAGGGAAATTCTGGGTTTATAGAGCTGATGGATGATTTAAAGTCATACATTGGACTCTCGCATGCTAACTGCTGGAATAGGCTCCAGCTTCCCCGTGACCGTGAGCTACATTAAGCGGTACAGAAAATGAATGAATGGATGAATGAATGAATTGCTATTTGACTTTAAGTACTTTGGTGTCCTTAATGTTCTGCACCGTGGTGTTTAGCCTGCACCAGCTCAACACATCTTGACTAGAAGATGGATCAGATCCACCTTCTTTACTACAGATATAAAATGTGAGCATAAAATGATACTAGAAAACAAATCAGTTTGATGGTTGTGTGTCTGAACTGTGTGCTACTGTGTGCATCTCAGGTTTTTTCTGTTTTTTCTGTTTCCCACTGCTGTGCTTCACTACACGACTACAAACTCATGTGAACATTGGAAGGAAGGCGCTGATCTGTGGTATCTTGACCAGAACGAGCCACAGAAGTTTCAGAAGACCTCTGGGGGTTGAGTCATCATGTGAAAAAAGGGCAGAAGGTGTCCCCTCTGCGATGTTTTGTCATTTAATTTGGGAGATATCTGTCAGTGAAGTGAAGAGGCGGTATGCATCCTGTCATGTCAGGGCTTTCCTGCTGAAACATGTGATGCTGATAAATTACTCTTAATCGGTCAGCAGATTTTATTGCACTTACAGTAACCGTGTGTCAGAGAGGAGAAGCTGCAGCTTGACCATAACTGTGACCGTGATAATCACTAAAAACTATATTTAAAACTATTATGATCACAGCGAGGGTTGGGCATTAGATTAATTTGTCTTAATCGATTATCAGGAGAATGAACGATTGATCATCGATTAATCATTAATATATCTATTCTAAAATTATATATATATATATAGCTTATATTCAAATTAAAAGAAAGCAGAAAAAAACTAGGGTTTTTATGACAATATGAATGATTTTTATTGCAGTTAATTGGGATTCATTAGATAATATTCAAAAGATTATATAATTAAACGATTGATAAATCATTCGATTAATTATGCCCAGCTGTAGTTTGGTGGTGAATTAGGCCTGTTCCACTCTTGTTTCCAGGTCTGTTTCAATGAATTAACTAAATGATGATTATAATCATTATTTAACATATGCTGCCTTTAAATTTAATTGTGAAACTAAAATGTCATGTTTGGCCTGATTAATGGCCGAAAGATGACTGGTTCAAGGACAAGTGAGTGCTGTTTGTTCGCTGCCCGGTCGGTGCACCTAGGTGGCCATCTACACGGCTGTTTAAGCTTCTTACTGTGTGATTACAGGAAGCCTGCAAACACATGGTGTCACTTAAAGAGGCACAACTTCTCTAATTTGTTCCCTGTCTGTCTCATGTGGAGACAGCTCTAGAGGGAACTGTGCACTAAAGCAATAGCCACAAAGGTTCCCCTTTTTTATTAATAGTGGGTTTCTCTCCATTTGTAAAGGTGATGAATAAGCTGAGAAGTTATGATGCTTTTTGTTTTTTCTCCTATCCAATCAAAAGCATGTGTTTATTCTATTGCTTGTGTTTTATTCAGGGCCCGTGTTCACTACCGGCACTTCCTCTTTTGAAGAAGGTGATGCCTCATGTGCTTTTAGTCCCTGGAGTTCACAGTTCCTTGTTTTGATGCCTGATTTGATGTTCTTATATAACTGTGTGCAGCCAAGTTTCACAAACTTGCATACTTTTTTTTTTTTTTTACTCAATCTTTACTGAAGCAAGCTTCAGATCTGCTTTGCGTATCTCTTCCCATCTGGTTCCGTCTCTGATACTCTGTGTTTTGCAACTAAAAAAGTCTATTCTTAACTTGTGGTGTAATATGCAGATTACAGGGTCACCCACTGATTGCTTGATTAAGGATTAAGGATTTAAGATTAAGGATCTTAAATCATACCTTTTTCTTTTTGCACATGAACACTTGGGTCTTAATCGATAACAGTGACAAAATGTACTTGTGGATCTGTAATGAGGTTCAGAACTGCTTTATCATTAAAAAAAGCTGCAGTTTTCACACTTTGAAACCAGTGTAGATGTAGAATAATTCTAGCAAACCTCAATCATTAAGTCACTTCAAGCTTAAGGTTTGACTCACAGCTGTGAAAAAGGAAATGAATCATTGTTCAGTCTTGGAGACCAACTACTAGTATTCATATGTTTAGTGACATAATGCTTTACTATAATGTAAGGAATTAAGAGGATAAATCAAAGAAACACCTCCTGATGTTTTTTAGGTGCACATGCTTAGTGAAAATCAATATGGAGTGCATGGCTTGGTCAGTCTAAAGCCATTTTCTGTATTTTATGATGAGTTTTTGTTTATAATAAGCCTTCCTGGCAGCTGAAAAGAGATATTTTTGCTTGTGTCAAAGCTGAGATAAAATGACTTGTTTGCTGGAGTTAAGCCAATATGACACCAGTATATTAACGGGAACTCAGTCCGATTGATTCCTTTGGTTTGATTTGCGTGCAAACTGCATTTAAAGGGAAACTGTGTAACTTTGGACCCAAACATCAGCCTAATGTGAGTCGTGTTGGATGATTTCTGCAGTCAATATACATCGTTTGACGAGTGTTAGCGCTCCGAAGCGGCTGCTCTCTTCAGAAACCAGACATTGTAACTTCGTGGAAGCGGATCCGCACTCATGGGATCATGTGACCTGCATCGATTTACTTTTCCACATTTTCTAGCAGCGTTTATGCAGAACAACAGCAGTAAGTCCTGATGAGCTGCAGAACATTGCAGGATACATCTGTATACTGCATCTGAAGCTAATCGACTAGAGACCAAAGCTAACCTGACTCCCTTTTTGCGCCATTAATGCAGGTTTTCAAGCAATAAATAATTTCCTATCGTTCATGTGACAGACCTTCCTCTGTAGAGCAGGAGGTGGGTGACCCCCGCCGACCCCCGTCCTGTGGACGCACTGACCGCAGAGCTTTTGTGTTGATTGTCAGTCGCCGTGAATTGTTTTGGCCGGGTTCATCATCCGTTCTGATTGCAGTTGTGGTTTTTTATTGTTGTCAGTTTTTCTGACATGTAGCAAAGCAAAGCGCAACACGTTTACCGATGCAGTCCTCGCCTGTCTACTTCTAACTTCACACTGTTGCCTTCACACATCACGTGTGTGAACAAGGTAGCGGTCGAGGAATCTGAGAAAACATGATGTAGCAATGTTTGCATTTTTATTTTTCCCTTTTTTTCTCTCTTTTATTTTGAAAGTAAGGTATTTTAGTTAGGAATCTGTGGGGCAGTTTTTTGTTTTTTCCATTCTTTCATGCTTGCCCGTACTTGATCCGAGTGCAGAAATATCCTCAGGTATGTTGTTACAAAACTGTTGCCACGTAGAGGTCCCGTCTGCGGGTTAAATGTGGTGTACAGAGAGAAATGCCAGAGATGTGAAGTTTGCTTCCCAGCACTGCTGTGTCATTCAACCCTGACCCTGCTGGTTGATACTAGACTAGATACTAGACAGGATACTAGACAGTTGATACTAGACAGGAAACGGTGTTATGTTGTTTTATGCAAACAGGAACCTTAACGCCACATGAAGCTTTATTTACATTTCCAATAATAGAATAAGACCTGTAATAGTAAAATCCCTAAAGTCATGGTAAAGTACAGGTTGGCCTTAGTAGCTTAAACCTGGTTTGTCATTGGTAAATAAATTAAAACTTCTACCAGAATCAGTAGGATAACCTGCTGAGCGTCTTTTATATTAGTTTTGTCCAGTATTTTGTTTTGTGTTTTGGCCCAGGACAAGCTGGGCTTTCATAATAATCATAATACAGTGCTGTAAATTGAATGACATAAAAATAATATAATAAAATTATAAACAGAAAGGAAAAAGTAAAGAGGAAAATAATTTCACAAACATCTACTGAAAATGCCCAGGGAACTGTAGTTTACTTTGTAGACACTATAGAAATGTTATTTAAGGTCTTGGGGATTCTAGAGTAAAAAGTTAAACCTTCAACTTTAATACAAATGTCAAAATTGTCCCATAAGTGCAAAAAACTCTCATTCGCTAACTGTTTCTGATGCCATTCTTGTAAGCTGTTTCTGTCTGATATGTCACATATTTTACGCTTCGTGATGTATTTTTCTAATATAGAATTTTAAAAGATGCACCAAAATAAGTAACAGGGCTAATGGTAGCATGTATTACATAAGTGTGTGTAATTAATATTTCACCTCATTCACCTGATACTGTACGGAAATGCCAAAAGACACTGAGACTCCAATACAAATAGCTTAGCTTCCCTACGTCTCACAGACATACCGAAATTATCGGCTTAAAGCTTGAAGTGTTTTCTTAGCAGAGAAAAAGACAATAAGTCGCTATCTATTACCGTTCCCGAGATATTTGCGGTTTTGTAGAACATATGCGACTTAGAAGGGTTAATAGAAACAAAAACAAAACAAAAAAGTGCCAAAAACAAAATGGTAGTAATCATGATGCTTCTTTGCTCTTTTCAGCAGCATGACGTCCAAAGTGACTTTAGAGGATGCTCTGTCCAACGTGGACCTGCTGGAGGAGCTGCCGCTCCCGGACCAGCAGCCATGCATCGAGCCCCTTCCCTCCTCCGTTATGTATCAGGTCAGTTCTGACTGAGACACATTTTCTTAGTGGACATCTGTGAAATGGTAAGAATAACAACAAGTAAATGTTACGTTTTTTATCTTCTCACAGCCCAACTTCAACACCAACTTTGAGGACCGAAATGCGTTTGTCACCGGCATCGCCAGATACATCGAGCAGGCCACCGTCCACTCCAGCATGGTCCGTGTTTCTCTTCTCCTTTTTGTTTTGAGCTGCTGGGAAAAATAAATTCTCCGTAATGAGGTCGAAGGCCAGTTGGAGCCAGGATCGGATGTGGGACTTGGCTGTCCCAGCAAAATATTTATAATTGTCCAGCAGGCAGCTCGTAAGATCCAGGCCCAGAAGCGAATGGCCCAGAGACAAACGGATTCTATGGATCTTTGCTGGACAGGAAAAGCAGGCCTTTGTGTTTTGATTAATGAGGGATAATTACACAGGGTCTGGATCGAATAGCACTTTGTATGGAGGTGGGGAGGGTCTCCCCTCCTACCCGCTGGGAATAAATAACTTGGAAAGGAAGCAGTGGTGCATGCACGTATACGTTTTATTTTGCTTTTGTTTTCAGTTGGAAATGCCCGCCTGTTGGGAATATTTTGTTTTTCACAGATGATTTGTTAATGTTGAGTCATTGTTTTGTTTGCTGGAATAGAACGACATGTTGGAGGAGGGGCAGGAGTACGCCGTCATGCTTTACACCTGGAGGAGCTGCTCTCGTGCAATACCACAGGTAAACACAGCTTCTCTAGAAACTACACTGCTTGTTTCATGAATGTCATCTTTTTATTTTAGCCCAATATGTTCACTCACTGGCCACTTTATTAGGTCCATCTTGCTTTTGCAAACCTTCCTCAGAGGTTCTGCTCCATATTAATATGACAGCATCACACAGTTGCTGCATCCATGATGAGAATCTCTCATCATTCTCTGGAAACCCTAGAGATGGTTGTGGGTGAAAATCCCAGTAAATACTCAGACCAGCAACCATAAATCTCCTTTCTTCCTCATCCTGATGCTCAGACTGAACTTAATCAGATCGTCTTCATCATGTCTGCATGACTAGATGCTGCCGTGTGATTGGCTGGTTGCATATTGGTTTAAAAAAACAACTGAACAAGTGACCTAATAAAGTGGCCGGTGACTTTTTTTCTTGTTGGCAGTTTTTCATGTTTTACTTGCTTTTCTCAGGTAAAATGCAACGAGCAGCCCAACAGAGTGGAAATCTATGAGAAGACTGTGGAGGTCCTTGAGCCAGAAGTCACCAAGCTGATGAACTTCATGTACTTCCAGGTACCGTCTTGAATTTCAGACTTTTACTGGTCGCCTGCTACAAAACTTTGTCTACATGAGCTGCTTAATGTTCCTGCAGCGCACAGCAATCGATCGCTTCTGCGGGGAGGTCCGTCGCTTGTGTCACACGGAGCGCAGGAAGGACTTTGTCTCGGAGGCGTACCTGCTGACCCTCGGAAAGTTCATCAACATGTTTGCGGTGCTGGATGAGCTGAAGAACATGAAGTGCAGCGTGAAGAACGACCACTCTGCATACAAACGGTACCCACAACCTGTTAATGGTCAGAGTATCTGGGATGCAGACAGCTGGGATCCACTAGATGGCAGCATCTATCAGTACACCCGAACATGGTGTGTTTAGTTTTTGCTGGTGTAAAAATGTTTTATTTGTAGCTGGGTGCAGCGGATTTAGGAGAATATCCTGAAATATAAAAGCATTTTTTTCATTTTTAGCTTCTTAATAATGAGAAAATACTAATACAGGATGAGTAAAGTTACTTGACTCTGAACTTTTAACTCCTGTTATTTAGTTCATGTACACACTTTATAGAGAAGCATCAGTGATGTAACAAAGGCTCATCGTGTGTTTTGAATCGTTGAACGTCATACATTAGCTTTGTCTACACACCCAGATATGAAATCGGGTCGTTCTTGCCTCCAGTCATGAATTAAGAATAATTTATTATCATCATGCAAGGGTTAATGAAATTTTTTTTTGTAGCTCCTGGCTTACGGCACATTAGGGTCCTCCTGTCACTCACCCTTATCCCTCCCCCGTACGTCTTCGCCTTTAAACCGTGTGAAGGCAAAGGTTGATGAACTGAGACACTTCTCTGTCTGTCTAACCGGAACCGTATCACGAGGCCGGTCGGCTCGTGGTTCGCTGTTTAAAAGACACAAACTTCACGTCACACACAGCTACAATACAACCGAAAACAGAGACGTAACTTCCAGCTTCATAACCACAGAAATTAAAATTATGTACAGTATATCGTTATAATATACATAATGTTCCCCCATTAAAACCTTAATGCAAATTACGACATTGGTACTTTTATTTAGTGTTTAACATTTAATAATTTTCAACCTTGTTATTTACTTTTTTGTGCAAGTCTTTCCGTGCCATGTCTGTTTCCTGTGTGAAAGCGTAAAACTCCTCCTACCACTTTGCCATGACGTCTGCATAGGAAAACCCTCCGCTGAAAGTGTATTCACTTTTTCCCCTTAGCCCTTGCTCCCAAAGAGAATCCAGGCTCCCCTTCATCTCTCATGTACGCGCAAAACAGAGAGGGGGAGGATTGAGATTGGGCCGAGGACACACAAACAAATACAGATAACTGTATTAAAAGGACTAAATGGAGCCAGCAATGTCCATTTTAAAGTCTCTTTTTAAAAAACAAAAAAATCTGCTTCAGTGGCAAAATAAAAAAAAAACAACACATACAAATCTAGCCTGGCTAAGGCGACTTCAGTGCGAGCATTGGTCTGGCAAAGATCTTGAGGACAACCGTTTCTCCTTCAGATCGATTCGTGATTGGTCAAAGCTTAAACCAATCACAGCATTCTTTCCTCTGGCGATCTTGTGAGTTTAAATTCGTGTTTAGGTTCAGTAAAAACTCCACACTTTGTCTTTATATGTCCACATTTATCCACCCCGGCACCCCAAACAATCCCTGAACACATCATCAGTCCTTTGGATTGAAATTTGCCCACTGATGAACACACATCCGTTACAGAAGGTACTAAATGTAAAGGAAACATGAAAACTTGATCATTTCAAAGCAAAATTTGCCAGTTTTTGTTACCATTTCTGTGGATTTACATTCCTCGTCAGTCGTCACAATGTTTAATGTAACGTACGCTACATTTACATGTGCATGTATTATCTTTGTGCTCAATCTTAACTTCTGTCATTTGTGGCTCCTGCTTTGTTTCTCTCCGCCTGATGACACAATTTAACAACAAGGCTTAAAGGCACTTTAACGCTTTACACACCAGCAGATTACTTAAGATTTTCTGTCACTTAATAAACCTCATTTTGTCTCTCATGGTCTCTTATAAAGAGAGGAAACATCATATAGTTGTTTTTTTGGCTGAGATGCTGCTGCTGTAGTTGTCTGATATGTTTCACCGTTTGCTTTCTTATGCCTTAAATAAACTCATGTTCTTCCTCCTGCTTCTGCTCAGAGCTGCTCAGTTTCTCAGAAAGATGTCCGAACCTTCATCCATTCAGGAGTCTCAGAACTTGTCCATGTTCCTGGCAAACCACAACAAAATCACTCAGGTTGGTCTGTAGTACATCCTGCTGCAACTTTTACGTTTATCTGGCTTCACTCAGACGTCTGTACATGTATGAAAGGTGCACTGTTTGCTGTCTTGATGGAAGTCAAGCCAGTTTTCTCTCTGTTATAAGATAATAATGTGCACTGTAATAATCCCAATTTGGAAATTAATTTTATTTGTTTTACCCTTCCTTGACATTGTATATGTACCCAGTAAACCAAAGAGTCAAGTCTGGAGTGATGGAGCTGAAGTTGTGTTAGATGAATGTTTGGGAACATATTGTGGCCTGAAAAGTGTTTTATAAGTAAATAGAATTTGAAATTGATAGTATTTAATATTCATCTGCTGTACCAGTCGCTGCAGCAGCAGCTGGAGGTGATTAACGGATACGAGGAGCTGCTGGCAGACATCGTCAACCTATGTGTTGATTACTACGATAACAAGTTGTACCTCACGCCCAGTGAGAAGCACATGCTGCTCAAAGTAAGTTACTGTGCACCGTTCCTGAAATCTGAGTCTGTCCACAGACCGTTGGATCTTTGTTTTTGGACATCCTTTATGTATCCGCCGTCTCCACCTCTGCAGGTCATGGGCTTCGGCTTGTACCTCATGGATGGAAACAGTAGCAACATCTACAAACTAGATGCCAAGAAGAGAATTAACCTCACCAAGATTGACAAGTTTTTCAAGGTAAGAAGTCACACTTGACCTCATTTCATTAAATGATGTAAAAAATAAAAAGATTAATTAATGGAAGGTTGCAAAAACATTAAATGTATGTTATGAATTAAAAGGAAAAGCAAAGAGAAACTTCAGTCACCTCAAACTGCTCCAGTTCCTACAGACCAAAATATTTTCTCCTGTCTAATATCTTTCTTTGAAACAGTTGTTTAAATGTGTTTCCACTGGTTTCAATACACTGATAATGGGAATATTTACATTTTTCTTGGGGGTTTACAGCAACTCCAGGTGGTCCCGCTGTTTGGTGACATGCAGATTGAGCTTTCCCGGTACATCAAGACCAGCGCACACTTTGAAGAGAACAAATCCAGGTACAAAGAAAACAGTAGATTAAAACAGGAAAATAAAGATGTAGTGTTTATATCGCATTAGTTCCCAAACTGGGGAGCCCAGCATGGCCAAATAAAATGTATACTTTTTTATAAAACATGGACAAATTTGTGGAAGTACAAATAACCAACAGACATTTCCGACAGCAGTATTGGTAAAAAAATTAATAAATCTTGTTTTACTCTTTCTCTAAATCTCCCTAGTTATTTCTTTTTTATTGATAATCTAAATCCATAAAACTAGTTTCCAAATTGTAATATGGTGGTACAGAATAATTCATCACATTAAATATTGTCTGGCATAAAATGCATGTTCCCCAGAGGATGAAGCCAGACGGCAGCCTCCTGCTTGATTTGAGGTTTAGTTGAAACGTTGCTGCAGCTGTTGTATTAATTGATTCATATTCCCCTGCAGGATGATTCGTAGAAACATTAGCGACCCATTTAAATGTCATTTTGTCCAGTGAGTGCTTGCAGAATGAATCACATCAGCATCACTCTGCATTTGCTCCATGTTGGTGAATGTCAGAGCTTTCACTAAGAAGTAAGGAGGTGAACATAAGGGCGCGTTTTATTTATTTATTTATGAATTTTTCTGCATAACATGCTGACATAAATAGTTACTGGGAAATTCATGCAGTCAGCATGTAGCTGAGATTGACTAAAGGTCTTTAGCATGGTTGTAATCTCTAAGATTAGTTAAAATTCTGCATTATTCTTTGGATGAAATACTCATTAAAGATAACGGATATAATTTATGGCTCTTTTTGCTTTGAATGTTTTTTCTTCTATCTGATCACCATCATATCCTCATCACCCTAAATAACCTCTATATAGATACAGCTTTTTATACTATTTCTTTTAGTTTTATTTAATTAAATATAGGTGCATTTTTTTCCGTTAAGATTTGCATTTCTTCTGTTTGTTTGGTATTCTCTGGCCCATCTGCTTCATCTTCTCGTACCCTTCTCCCCAGGTGGACTTGCACCTCTACATCCAGCAGCCCCCAGTACAACATCTGTGAGCAGATGATTCAGATCAGGGACGATCATATGCGCTTCATCTCCGAGCTCGCTCGCTACAGCAACAGTGAGGTTGGTATGGACTTCCTGAGTGGTTAGTAGGGCTGGGATGATATGCTTTCCTTCAGATTCAGTTATTTTATCTTTTTTTTTTTGGGCATCAATTTTTTTTTTGTTTGTTTTCTTTTTAAAACCTGAACATGTTAAAAAAGAGAATTTGGAGCCTTATTTCCCCCAAAAACTAAATATTACTCATGAGTCAATATTTAAGATTTATTCAGCAGGAAAATATTTAAATCAGCTTAAAATTAAGCATCTAAATTTGGAGGTCAGAAGATCATCATCCTGCTGATATAATGCCTGACAAGGCATACATTTTTTTAAAAATTAGCATTTTGTATTGGTTTAAAAAAATTTTTTTTAGAAATTGTAAATAAAAAAAAATCATTGATTTGAATTGATTTTTTTTCTCCTATCCTTGTGGTTAGGGTGATTCTGAAATTAAAAAAACACCTCAAAACTGAGTTCCAGCAGTGGTGTAACAAACTTTCCAGCAGATATCTTCGTTTCAACTTTCAGTTTCACTCAGTTTCTTCCCGTCTGACTCCTTTGTTGCTGATCTGTAACCGAGAGACAATAAAGGCTGCGTGTTGATTCGTTCCCATGTAGGTGGTGACTGGATCCGGGCGTCAAGAGGCTCAGAAGACGGATTCGGAGTACCGGAAGCTGTTCGACTTGGCCCTGCAGGGCATGCAGCTGCTCTCCCAGTGGAGCGCCCACGTGATGGAAGTGGTGAGGAGGCACAGATTGTACACAGAAGGAAATGCACGGCCATGGTTTAAAGCTACAGCAACACTGATGACCTGTCTAACTCTCCCGCAGTATTCCTGGAAACTGGTGCACCCGACAGACAAGTACTCCAACAAGGAGTGCCCGGACAACGCCGAGGAATACGAGAGGGCCACTCGTTACAACTACACCAGCGAGGAGAAGTTTGCACTCGTAGAGGTCGGTTTGGACGCCTCTCTCGTAGAATAAGGTTTTCCAATTCCCAGAAGTCCTCTAGCTGATCGCCTGCTCTTTGCAGGTGATTGCTATGATAAAGGGACTGCAGGTGCTGATGGGACGCATGGAGAGCGTGTTCAATCACGCCATCCGCCACACCATCTACTCAGCGCTGCAGGACTTTGCTCAGGTTACTCTGCGTGACCCGCTGCGGCAGGCCATCAAGAAGAAGAAGAACGTCATCCAGAGGTTTGGAACACAGCTCGGTTGATGCAGAACTACGGTGTAATGATATTTTGTCTCTAAAGCGTTAAACGCTTTCCTGTCACCACAGCGTCCTGCAGGCCATCAGGAAGACGGTCTGCGACTGGGAGACCGGCCGGGAGCCTCACAACGATCCGGCCCTCCGCGGAGAGAAAGATCCAAAGGGAGGCTTCGACATCAAGGTCCCGCGTCGAGCTGTGGGGCCCTCCAGCACGCAGGTTTCCACCTCCCTGATAAAATGTTTTATTAACCATGACTGGGACGACATCCTTCCTCCTGATTCAATTCCTTTACGATTTTTTAGGCGCCATTATGATTGAAATTGCGATTCTCGTGATTCTTCTCTGCAGATTTTTGTGGGGAAAAACAAAAAATCGTTTTGCTATTTTTTTTCCATTTATATTAGGAAAAAAAAGAGAGATAAAAAACAGATTTTAAAATATGAAATAAAAAACTATGATATTACATTTATCAATTAAATTTTCCCACCCCTATTATTTACTAGGGGTGTGTATCGAATAACTTACAATTTGATTGTAAAAAAAATACTTTTAGTAACAAGCTGTTCCAATTCCAGGACTATTATTCTAAAAGATAGAAGGATGTTTTCAAGGATGATTAAGTGATTAAAAAATGTAAAATACACGCAATCGATCTTTAGATAAAGAGGTGACATTTATTGTTGGTAACTTTGCAAACTTTAACATGTCTTTGTCACGTAACAACAGCTTGGAAACTAGTCTGTCAAACACTTTTTAAAGTCTTAAAATATCGATTCTCGGAAATTTCGAGTTGCTTCAAAATCTTCATAACTAAGAATCTCGATTCTCATTCTGCGCCTCTCTTATTTACCTGTGAAGGAAACCAGCAGTCAGGAACATTTACTATGAATCTGACGTATATGCTGATTGATTGAGGCGTTCATGTTTGCATCCAGATGCAAACATGTTGTTACACTAACAATTGTA